>JAVTVY010026429.1:0-115994 GCA_036873755.1 Hanleya hanleyi | reverse complement strand
GGATGAACATGACGCAGAAATAAGCACGATGGAAACCATACAAGAACCTGATAATGACTCAACTGATGAGGAACTACAAGATGAACTGCCATGGTTAAATAGTAGACGTGGGCCAACGACAACGCCTGGTGAAATTCCAATGATTTCAACTACCGCCGAAACTCCGCCACAACAATGCTGTGGGTGTGAAGCCGAGATAACTCGCCTGAACAACTTGATTAATGGACTGAAAGAAGACATGATTAAAATGGACGAGGAGATTCACAGACAATACGAACAACTGGATAAAGAGCAGAAAATATCACGCTGTAGCATATGTACAGATGACGAAAGTGAGTTTGCTGTTTTGCCATGCGGTCATTTATGCCTATGTGCGGGTTGTTGGGTGACACTGACGTGTGTAGGAGACATGTGCCATTGCACTGAGGCCGGCGAGAACCATCTCAAAATAAAATGTCCAATTTGCCGGAAACATGTAGGAGGGATAAAGAAAATCTACCGTGCATAAAAGTGTGGTGGTGTAACACTAACGGCCCTTTTCAGGGCCAACCATCTTTCCCGGAAGAGGAAACTTCTAAAAGCACAAAAATTAACATCAGACCCCATCATTGTTATCCCCAAAGAAAAAAAAATTCAATTTTTTCAATTTTTTAACAATTAAATATTGAAAAAACGGAAAAAGGGGAATTAGAAGGGGGACAAGGGGGAGGGAAGGTTGATGGCATGGCCAAAATTTTTTTTTTATTTTAAAAACAAGGAAAAAAAGATTAAAATGGAACCCAAAAAAAACTTTTTCATTTTCTATGTTTTTTAACAATTAAATATTGAAAACAAGGTAGGGAAAAAGGGGGCGGGGTCGGGAGGAGGGAAGGTTGATGGAACAGCCAATCTAGGGAAGCCCCTAATGGGCCAATGGGGTCGAGTGAGGTATCAAATTGAAGCTTAGGTGAAGGGGCATCTGATGCACTGGGTATGGGATTGAACTATCACCCTTCTGCGCATGCGCGGCAGTGAAGGGGTATAAAAATAGCCTTATGACCTTGAACTGATCACGTGACCTCCCCGTGAGGGAAAACCCCCAGAACCAAGTCAGTACATGCATCCCATAGTCCCAGGTCACGCCCGATTCACGCAGACCGGAAGTGACGTCATACACCTGCGCACAACCGTGATGGAAAAACCCCAGAACCAAGTCAGGACATGCATTCCACACAGGCAGAATGCAGGCAGGCAGACAGGAAGGCAGGCAGGTAGGAGGGCTGGCTGGCTGGCTGGCTGATCAAGTCAGGTCAGGTAAGTCAGATTGAATACACCCCTTTCCCTAAAAATCAACTCCTTTTATACATTTTACTACTCGCGGCCATCTTGTACCCACCTCCCACATCTTCCACTGGCGGCCATCTTGTACCCACCTCCCACATCTTCCACTGGCGGCCATCTTGTACCCACCTCCCACATCATGACACTGGCGGCCATCTTGTACCCACCTCCCACATCTTCCACTGGCGGCCATCTTGTACCCACCTCCCACATCATGACACTCGCGGCCATCTTGTACCCACCTCCCACATCTTGCACTCACTCACACTGGCGGCCATCTTGTACCCACCTCCCACATCTTCCACTCACTGGCGGCCATCTTGTACCCACCTCCCACATCTTCCACTCACTGGCGGCCATCTTGTACCCACCTCCCACATCTTCCACTCACTGGCGGCCATCTTGTACCCACCTCCCACATCTTCCACTCACTGGCGGCCATCTTGTACCCACCTCCCACACATCACGCATGCGCACACCGCCCCAATACCGCCCCATTTTTTTTTCTGCGCACACTTATGACGTCACACAAGGTTCTGCGCATGCGCAGTGAGGCGCTATTTCGCCAATTTAGCCTTTGTATACTACTCACGTCGACGTTCCGTTTTCAAAATCTGCTCCACCGTGTAGTAGTCTTGCTGTGTTTTTACAACAGGCTGTAATTCCGTCTCGTAAAACGTCCCCAGCAACGTTTCCCCTTGGAGATCTTCCAGTTCATAGACTCGCCGCTGTCGGGGTAGGCGCCGTTTAATCAGGAAGTGCTCATCGCTCCAGTTGGGCAAGTAACTTTTCTCGAACTTGCCCTTGACTTTACTGATCCGTTCAGGGTCCCCGACCTTGTACACCGCCTTCGTCGTTCGCTGCGATGGCCTGGGGTACAAGACACGCCGGACTTGGGCTTCATTGCGTTGGGTCACGGTAATAGAATAATCAAGTGTTTATTTTCAGATGATATATCAGCAGTCGACAAATCGTTCATTTTAAATGTTAGTCACGAAGAAGAAGCACCTACTTCAGCACCACTGAATGGTCAATAATCTCGACGAAAGTTTCAAGTTGTGTACAGTAGTAGCAAACGGTTCCGGCCGTGGTGTCCGGTCACTTGAAAATAATGCCGGATACCAGTATTGTAATTATTCATCCTGATCAGGCAATGGAATTAAAAAAAAACATGTACTGAAGAGAGACAGCATATAAACAACTCGATCTTGTCATATAGGTCATAGATGTTAGTTGTGCAAGATTACCTATTAAGTTTTGGCAAATAAATTGCTGCAAATGTAAAAAATGTGTCCATATTTGGTAAATACTTCGCTTTGAACTCGGGCGTCAGACGCACACTAGACGATTACTACTCGGGCGCCGATTTCACTTGCTCGGGCGCCGAAGTTCTTACTCGGGCGCCGGACTCCGGGCCATAGTTGGGACAGGCTTACAATAAACCTCTCCCATATGAAAACTTGTAGCCTGAAAGGGTAGATATTTATACATATAATCAACTAATGGTGGCCTCAAAACATATGCAAGACTTGAGGTTATCAGCAATACGTGTGCAGATATAAGGGTTATTTCTTTAGCTGTTGCCCAGTAAAATGCAGTCCGTCGATGAATAAATGATAAACGTGCAGTTCATAGGCTATATTCCAAGAAAATGTTCGTCGTATCTACAAGCTATACTATTTGAGAAGTGTACTGACCTTAAATATCTGCAAGAAAACGATTCGACGGGAAGTAAGAGGAAATTAATAATGTGCACCTAGACCAATTACTCGGGCGCCTGCCGTTCGGCCACGGGCGCCGGCCAAAAGCGCTGTACACTCTCACCCAGGGTGAATCGACACACTCCCTCCAACGACACAATTTGGCTTGAATTCAAAGTCAATGACGTCTCCTGTCTATTTTACAATACAAGCGTTTTGTCCGTCATTCAATATGCAGGCTTCGTGATTTAAGAGTTTCCGCGTCCATAAACCAAATCCATGTAACAGCATAATACTACGTTGACGACGACTGGTGCTCTTATAAACTAAGAACCCACATTCGAAACGTGTCTAGTAATGGACTTGGCGTAGGAAGATGGTCAGGAATGAGGGAGTGAATATGATTTAACGTCGCTTTCAACACTATTTCATTCATATCACGATGTTTGTTCCTATTCCTTTTCAAATCCAGAAACCACCCGGGCAGGGTCCTATTTATTTTAACACCCGGGAACCCCACTGGTGCCCCAGTTCGTCGCCTCTTACAACAAGCTCTCTGAGGAGCCGAGCTATGTTCTTACCATGAACTGGAGAGTGCACAACGACACCCCATGGTCAATTCCCGGGAGCCCCACAGGGCGGAAGATGGTCAGACCGGAGATAACAGATATCCATGATAAACAGACCAACAACAAACACAGGTTTAACAGCTCACAGTTTACTAATCAACATGTATAGAACATGGTAAAATTATCCATCCGTATGTCAAATCAACGCCCATCGCACGATATACATGTATGTACTCAGTTTATTGTGCCTCAATTCATCTATGAGGAGATATAGTAAACTCAATCAATCAAGCATGCATTACATTATAACCACTTTGTGAAACATTACATAGAGTGTAAATTACAAAGATGGTGGACAATCACTTTGACAATGACAAAACAGTATAGAATAAAATAAATACTTTACTAAGAGAGCGTTCTCTACATTTGTCCTGTGATTCAGTTGAACGACGATATTACTGCTGAGTTAGTAAACATTTTCAGGAGAACTCTTGAACCATTAGGATTATCTGGGCTGTGAATGGACTGACTGGATTCTCTCTTGCGCGAATAAACGGCACGATGAACCTTAGATTTCCATAATTTTAAAACAATCACTTCCGCTCAATAAAAACGCCACTCAGAGGTTCAATGCCGGCGCCAAGAGCACGCCGTGGCGAGCAACAAATCTAATGATATAAACAGGAATGCTGATAACTACAGATACATTCAAGCATAAGATAAGTTCTTCTTTAACGTCCGTGTAAAGAAAAAGACAGCATCAGCTCGCAAATGAGCTATTATCTTGGAAACATGTAAGAATAACATAAAACTTCTTTGCATACCCAAGTCGAACATCACACGTGTTGCATTGGCTGAACATAACATATTTTGGGATCAGAATACGGTTTGGTGATGTCATAGCTCTATAAATATTCCGTGGTCCATATTAGTAGAAGTGCAACGGTACGAACTCTCTAAAACTCAAATTTGATGTGCTATTCGAAGAAAATGACCATTTCCCGCTTGAAAATCAATACAACCACCACTTGCCATATTTGGAAATCGCACAGTCATCAAAGAAAATCCTTGCTGCAAGGTGTTGGCAAGCTCATATTATCATTGGCTATATGACATCACGTGCATTTAATGTTTCAACAACTTACCCCATTCACTAGGTTCACCATTCACTAAATGACGGAACGTTAGTGTATAGTATTTAACTTGATACATGTATGTGAAGATGAACAAACAATGACCAATACAATGTAATTTTTGCAAATATATACAAATATTTAGAATAAATACAGACACGAGAATGCCCACTATATAATACAGTGTATGAATGTGGTGAGCATTCAATTAATTTATGTATTTTTTATAACATTTTCAAAACAACCCCAGTCTTTTGTCAGCTACGAGTCTTTTTTTTAAAGCGGAAAGTCTGCTTGCATTTTGCATCGGTTTCGGCAGCACATTCCAGACTTTTGTCCCCCGATGTATTACGGATATTGGACCGTGTATGGTTGTCTCACCTGTTTGCCTAGTGAGATCACCAATTGTTTAGCTGTGGACGTTAAGGTGGACGTTGAGGTAACCGCGTCGTTTAACATGTTTAAAGCGCATGCATTTACTGCTGGCGATTCGGCGCTAAATTCTGGGGGCGCGGATTCGCACGGTACGGGCGTCAATCATTATTTCGGCATTTAACACGGCACGTCCTCCTTTACTCGCTGTGAGAGTGAATTTTATTAACAACTACTTAGCAACAGGCTTGTTTTCCAACACGGTTTGCCCAGACCGGCGTACTTATAGGCCTATTATTATCTCAAGAAAAGAGATAGAAGAATTACTGCTTTCGCCGAACACCGATGTTAAGGACGTTGTTCCAACGAAGTAGGCTTTCATTTGCAAATTGTCCGGTAGTGAGTGAGTCCATCCGAATCATTTCGTCAGCAAAATAAGGAGAACCATTGACATTGGAACCTTGACTTTTGACATGAACGTGCATTAGGAGCCTGTTACCAGCAAGTTCTGAGCTGACCTACTTTTGATGAGAATTTGACCTACTTTCGTGACATACAACATTACGCTTGGACCCCCCAAGTCATCTAGGTGACCGTTAACATTACACTTGGACCCCCAAGTCATCTTCCTCACCCTACTTCGTAGGTCCTGTGACATTAGTCACAATACTCATGTTCATAATAAATATGTTTTTTTTCTAAATATGTCAATTCCATGGAGAAAGTTGATAAGTTTAATAAATATCGTTTTATCTACATGTACAAGTGGCATTTGAAAAGTAAACTACAATCTTAATATTTCTTACGTAGTTAAGAGAAGTTAAGTAACCAACCAAAGAGCGACATTTCTTGGCGCTCCCTTTGAATTTTAAGGTATACAGCGGAAAATCTATTTGTCGAACTGTTCTACAAAACAATTTTACCGATGATGAAATGCTTAAACGCATAGTTTGATCAGTAGGTGCAAGCATTCCATGTGAGGAAATGGAAATGAAAATAGATTTTTTTTTCAGAATCCACGCAGTCACTTTTTAGAAAAAAGTGAAATTTCAAGAAATGTTTTGCATATTATAGAATTCTAACTATCTCCGGATTTGAACCAATATTTTTTCGCTAAAAAGATTCATTTCACTACCAGAATTATGGAATATTCGTTAAAAACGCTTGCATGGAAAGGTATGGGTTGACACTAACCTATTCGAGTCTCACACGAGACTGGCCCCTCCAGTGCAATTATTTGCGCTTTACGAAGAAAGTGTCATCCTAAGAATAATTGGATATAGATAACTGTTTTGTTTAGTTTATTTTTCATGTATTTCCTAATAAACTTGGATAAACTGACCCTCCTTACGTTCATCCAATTCTCTATGATACAATGGCGTCACTGGGGGATTTTCCTTCCTCTGAAAAGCCTAGTTTTAACACAGAAGTAAATGGGAAAAACTTCGAAAAAGGCTAGTTCAGCTCTGATTTTAACACATAATTTGAACGGATGTACTATCTTTTACTTCACCAAGTTGTAGAAATTTATCTCAAGTATGAGAGAAGATTTTTAGGAAAAACCTGTTACGCTCCATTGAGGCCTAGGTTAAAAATCCCCCAGTTGCGCGGGTGGCGACCACGGCACTGTAATTGATAGAACAGCGGATCCTTTGTTTAGAGCCGCTGTTACTTCCCTTGGGTCTAAGAGAATCTGCCTGCATGTTTTCAGTCTGTACAAGAACACCTCAAAATGTTCAGAGCAGGCATGTCCAACACGTAATTCCTTGACACTTGTACTGTTTGTTCCACAGAAAACCTGTTGCCCGTCACCAAAAAGAAATTCGGGTTCGTCAGCAAAAAGAATTACTCACAGCTGTTCTGAAGTGATCTTAATACGACTGGTCGATTTGTCGATGTAATTTGCCGAAAGAGTTATTTCCCTTGGTCTTTATGAAAAAGTTTCATGTGAGCACCGAGATTGTCTTTCCATGAAAATGCCCGTTCACATATCTCACAGACGTGTGGCTTCGTATTCGTATGCGTCGCGGCATGGTCGTCAAGATAACACTGTCGCGCAAAACTTTTACCGCAAGTATCACACATGAATGGTCGCTGATGAAACAACATGTGACGCGACAGAGCGCTGTTACGCTTGAATGTTTTGCCGCATGTCTGACACGGAAAAGGTCGCTTGTCCGTGTGAGAGGCCATATGGCCCTGTAATATGTAAGCAGTATTAAACTTCTTCCCACAAATGGCGCACTCATATTGTCTCTCATCGGCATGATTGATCATATGCTCACGCAGGCGATTATGCTGGATAAATGTTTTTCCACACTGCTCACAAATTAGTTTGTCTTTATGACTTCTCATGTGAGAAGCTAATCCATCTTTAGTGGAAAACAGTTTCCAGCAGATGTAACACTCGTGACTCTTTTCTACCACGGCTTCGCCCTTTTTTGCCTCCTGTAGTCGTTGTCTCTTGGCTTCCGATGCAGACCCCAAATGTACGAAGCAGGTCTTCCTGTCCTCTTGCGCATGTGTCTCGGAATGAGAGTCGAGATGATAAAGTTGTACGAAGCCGGTCCCACACACACCACACACGTATGGATCTGGGTCAGAATGGAGGCTCTCGTGTTTATCAAATGCTTCCTTTTTCCTGAAAGACAGCCCACATTTACTGCAAATCCACAGTTGTACGTTGGGATCCTTGTGTATCTGCGCGTGTACACTGAGGTATTGTTGTGAACGGAATGCAACACCACAAATTCCACACGGAAACGATTTGCTTCTTGTCTTCCTTCCAGCTGAAGTCTGAGGAGAGATTCGAGCAGGCACCTCTGAAGTAGGGATCAAGGCATCAACACTCATATATTGGTCACCGTCGGCAGATGGATCTGTACGCTGTCCCTCGTCGTCAGGATTGGAAGTTGCATTTTGGTCCTTGTACGTTACTGGACCAGTGATGATATCGTCCATGGATTCTGAAACATTAACTGGTGTATCAATATCTTCATTTCTGCCTAAGTATCGGAGTTCAGAACAATGGCTTCCATCTGCAGTCTTATTCACCATCTGTTTGCTGAGATATTGCTTCTGTCCTTCTGTCTGTTCTTTGGTGTGAACTGCTGGATTACTTGGAAGGGAATTGCACACAATGTTGCCAGCCAATTGGTCTGATATTTTGGTAGATTCCGGCTGCCATTTCCCCACAAAGCCAGTTCGACATAACCCACAAAGGTAAGGGTCTGGGCCAGTGGGTAACTTTACGTCTGTAACAAGGTCTTGATTCGAACGCGACTGCACACCACAATTCATACAATGTAATTGCCCCTCTATCAGCTTTCGACTAATAAGTGAGTCTGAGATCCGAGGAGAGATTTGGACAGAGACTTCCGAATCAAGGTTCAATGGATCAGAACTCACGTTATGGTCAAGCTTCACTTGTGGAGTTGTAACCTGATCAGGGGACATCTCGGAGGCAGACATTGACCAGTCATCAGCGACATCCGGATCCTCGTCTGCCAGTGAAATATGTCCAGGAAATTGCTGTTTTCTCTTCTTTCCCGTTTGCGTAGCAGACACTTGAGCCAGAGTTTGGGCAGGGAGTTTTGGTCCCATGGTCGACAAGTTACGGCTCACACTTTGTTCATTGTCTGCTTGAATTGGCGGGGAAGTAACCTGACCAATGGCGACCTTGTCAATGACTGTTGCTGATGTGTTCATAACATGCGCTTGTGGACCTGTAGAGGTTTTTGACACATTTGTCATTTCAGTGTCCATCGTTTCCTTGTTTCCCTTTAGTGACCAGAGTTCTTCGTCACTCGAAAGGACATTGTCGTCAGCTCCATCCACAGGCTTTACTGACTGTTCGCTGATAGAGTCCATAAATGTGAGACCATGTCGCTGATCCAAGGAAGTGGTCAACTGCTGGCGTCCGAATCCTAGATTACCTCCCTGGATGACGGGCGAAATCTGACCAAAATCATCCATGGATGAAGATGGATGACTTGATGCAGCAATCATTTCAGGGACTTGCTCATCTCTGCTACTTGGCGCCTTCATGGCTTTAATTGCGGAAGCTGGACCCGGATCAATGATGTACGGATCTCTGGTAGAACTGTCTCCTCGGATAATCTGTGGATAAACAAATGGTAAGAGTTAATGAAGGGTTCAATCCACTAGAGGGGCCAACACAGGCAAAACTGCACCATGCATGAGTGACATGTTGGCAACACCATTCTCACCTTGTCAGAGTTTGTAACGTCCTAAAAGTCGGTGTACCTGACAGTAGGAGGTATACAGTCTGATGCCAAGAGAATGGTAAAATCATGCATGTCACGCAGGTGAATCATATGTATTACATGCGTAACATTCCACACATGTATCCCATATGAGATACAAATGCGTGAATAACATGTGATTCGTGTGGTGATAAAATATGGCAACGTTTAATGGCTCAGAACTCACATTCTGGTAATTCACCAACTCGTATGGTCAAGTGAATATCTCTCATGGCAAAAGTTCTGTAGTTCTCTTGCATCTCCAACATCACTCAACACACTTTATGCAGGTTGTATTCTGCAATTTTTACAGAAAAGACAAAAAATATCACATGTGTCTGACACTAGAGAAGTTCCTGTGTCATGCATGTGAACTCACATGTGATTCACACAAGAGGTGCAACTTTGCCTGTGTAGGTTGAAGACTGTAAAACTTTATTTCCACATGACTATTCCACCACTTCCCCCATCACATTGAGTTCATTAGCATTTTATATTAAAAATCCCTTATATGTTCTATAGGAGGGAAAACTTTGACACTAACACCATTCCTCCATATTAAACAGGTTGGGCACATCCTTGATTCTCAATACTTTTTCGAAATGCTCTAATCTCAGCAAAACAGACATTCTTTGCTATCATTAGAGAAAATTTGCAGGAGATTTCAAAGCAGATGACCCACGAATGACATTCTCCATGACGTAGAATTTCCATTCACTACATCATCAGGCGACTGACCAATTAGCAACATTGGGCTCCTTTTGTGTGATCTGGTGGAAATATGGAGAAGTGAGAAAGTGCAATGGGGTGATGCCAAAGTTTCCCTTTTAAAGAACATATAGAGGATTTCTATTACAACAGGACAATCAACTCACTGTGACTCCCCCTCCCACCCACAATCACACACACACACGCACCTTAGTTTTGGCGCCAATTGGGAGTTATCAAAAGAAATGCTTGCCTTGATTCGTCAACATGGTATATTTGACCTCATACTATGTTATAGGTCAGCAGATACACAGGAGATATGGAAGCACTCTGTTAAGGTAGACCACTGGTGTAAAACTTTTTGGAATAATGTGTATTTTTTTTTTCATTCTTAATTAATGAGGAAAACAAAGAAAATTCATAGGTTCATGTCCATCTCGTAGCTCTAAACAATGTTAATTTGACTAACACATGCTCCATTTGACAACTCAGAAAACATAGGAAATAGCCCTGATTTTGAAGCTGTTATTATATGGTCCTCTAAACCTGCTTTAATTTCTCAATTGTAATTCATCTTGTTATATTGTTTAGATACAGTATTTAAATTTTCTTGTGGCACAAAGGCAGCGACAATTGTAAATACTCCCATGTCTGTTGTATAATGACATCATTCTGCACTTCTGTTTAATTATGTATCGCCATTGGCATGTAGAACATTCTAGAAAGGATATATGTTATATGTGTATACAGTATGGTGCATGGAGCAGAATAGCACTGTTAATGATGTCAGCATGAGTGACTGACCCAATGATGTCAACATGAGTGTGTGACCTCTCAGAATGAGTGGGTGACCCAATGGTGTCAACAGGAGTGAGTGACTCAATGATTTCAACATGAGTGATCTGTCAGAATGAGTGAGTTACCTGTCAGAATGAGTGAGTGACCTGTCAGAATGAGTGGGCGACCCAATGATGTCAACAGGAGTGACACAATGATGTCAACATGAGTGAGTGATTCAGTGATGTAAATGTGAGCGAGTGAGTGACCCAATAATGTCAACACAACTGAGTGACCCAATGATGTTAAGATGAAAGATTCAATGATGTCGACATGAGTAACTCAATGACGTCGACATGAGTGAGTGATCCAATGACGTCAACATGAGTGACCCAATGATGTCAACATGAGTGAGTGACCCAAAAATGTCAACATCAGCAAGTGACCCAATGATGGCAACACGAGTGAGTGAACCAATGATGTCATCATGAGTGAGTGACTCAGTGATGTAAATGTGAGTGAGTGAGTGACCCAATAATGTCAACACGAATGAGTGACCCAATGATGTTAAGATGAAAGATTCAATGATGTCGACATGAGTAACTCAATGACGTAAACATGAGTGAGTGATCCAATGACGTAAACATGAGTGAGTGATCCAATGATGTCAACATGATTGAGTGACTCAATGCTGTCAACATGAATGAGTGACCCAATGATGTCAACATGAGTGAGTGGCCCAAAAATGTCAACATGAGCAAGTTACCCAATGATGTCAACACGAGTGAGTGAACCAATGATGTCATCATGAGTGAGTGACACAATGTGAACCTGTGAGTCACCCAATGATGTTAATGTGTGTGAACAACAAAATAATGTCAACATCAGTGAGAGACTCAATGATGTCAACATGAGTGATTGACTCAGTGATGTCAATTTGAGTGACCGAAAGACGTCAACTTGAGTGAGCGACCCAATATCAGCATGAGTGTGTGACCCAATGATGTCAGCATGAGTAAGTGACGCAATGTCAGCATGAGTGAGTGACCCAATGATATGAACGTGAGAGAGTGGCCCAATGATGTCAACATGAGTAAGTAACCCAATGTCAACACAAGTGAGTGACCCAATGTCAATGTGAGTGAGTGACCCAATGATGTCAACTTGAGTGAGTGACACAATGTCAACCTGTGAGTGACCCAATGATGTCAACGTGAGTGAATGACCCAATGATGTCAACATGAGTGAGTGACCCAATGAAGTCAACATGAGTGAGATTCAATGATGTCAACACGAGTGAGTGACCCAATGATGTCAACATAATTGACACAATGTCATCCTGTGAGTGACCTAATGATGTCAACGTGAGTGAATGACCCAATGATGTCAACATGAGTGAGTGACCCAATGATGTCAACATGAGTGAGACTCAAAGATGCCAACAGGAGTGAGTAACTCACTCAGTGATGTCAACTTGAGTGACCGAAAGACATCAACATGAGTGAGTGACCCAATGATATGAACACGAGTGAATGACCTAATGATGTCAACATTAGTGACCCAATGATGTCAACTTGAGTAAGTGACCCAATAATGTCAACGTGAGTGAGTGAACCAATGATGTCAATATGAGTGAGTGATCTGTCAGAAGGAGTGGGTGACCTAATGATGTCAACAGGAGTGGGTGATTCAATGATGCCAACACGAGCGAGTGAATCAGTGATGTCAATGTGAGTGAGTGACCCAATGATGTTAACAAGAGTGAGAGACCCAATGATGTCAACATGAGTGAGTGACCCAATGATGTAAACATGAGTGAGTGACCCAATGATGTCAACATTAGCCACTCAATGATGTCAACATGGCTGAGTGACCCAATGCCAACCCAAGTGAGTCACCAATGATGTCAACATGAGTAAATGACCCAATGATGACAACATGAGTGAGAGACTCAATGATGTCAACATGAGTGACCCAGTGATGTCAACATGAGTGACCCATTGATGTCAACATGAGTGATTCAATGTCAACATGAGTGAGTAACCCAATGATGTCAACACGAGTGAGTGACCCAATGTCAAGATGAGTAAGTGACACAATGTCAACCTGTTTGAGTGACCCAATGATTTCAACATGAGTGACCCAATGATGTCAACAGAAATGAGACTCAATGATGTCAACGCGAGTGAGTGACTCATTGATGTCAACTTGAGTGACCGAAAGACGTCAACATGAGTGAGTGACCCAATAATGTCAACATCAATGAGAGACCCAATCGAATGATGTCAGCATGAGTGAGTGACCCAACAATGTCAACACGAGTGAATGATCTAATGATGTCAATATGAATGACTCAATGATGTCAACTTGAGTGAGTGAGCCAATGATGTCAATGTGTGAGTGATCCAATGATGTTCATATGAGTATGAGACTGAATGATGTTAACATGAGTGACCCAATGTCAACATGAGTAAGTGACACAATGTCAACCTGTTTGAGTGACCCAATGATTTCAACATGAGTGAGTGACCCAATGATGTCAACAGAAATGAGACTGAATGATGTCAACATGAGTGACAGTGATGTCAACTTGAGTGACCAAAAGATGTCAACATGAGTGAGTGACCCAATGTCAACGTCAGTGAGTGACCCAATCGAATGATGTCAGCATGATTGAGTGACCCAACGATGTCAACACGAGTGAATGACCTAATGATGTCAACATGAATGACTCAATGATGTCAACCCGAGTGAGTGACCCAATGATGCCAACATGACTGACCCAAGGATGTCAACACTAGTGTGAACCAATGATAGCAACATGAGTGAGTGAATCAGTGATGTCAATGTGAGTGAGTGACCCAATGATGTTAACAAGAGTGAATGACCCAATGATGTCAACATGAGTGAGTGACCCAATGATGTCAACATGAGTGAGACTCAAAGATGCCAACAGGAGTGAGTAACTCACTCAGTGATGTCAACTTGAGTGACCGAAAGACATCAACATGAGTGAGTGACCCAATGATATGAACACGAGTGAATGACCTAATGATGTCAACATTAGTGACCCAATGATGTCAACTTGAGTAAGTGACCCAATAATGTCAACGTGAGTGAGTGAACCAATGATGTCAATATGAGTGAGTGATCTGTCAGAAGGAGTGGGTGACCTAATGATGTCAACAGGAGTGGGTGATTCAATGATGCCAAGACGAGCGAGTGAATCAGTGATGTCAATGTGAGTGAGTGACCCAATGATTTTAACAAGAGTGAGAGACCCAATGATGTCAACATGAGTGAGTGACCCAATGATGTAAACATGAGTGAGTGACCCAATGATGTCAACATTAGCCACTCAATGATGTCAACATGGCTGAGTGACCCAATGCCAACCCAAGTGAGTCACCAATGATGTCAACATGAGTAAATGACCCAATGATGTCAACATGAGTGAGAGACTCAATGATGTCAACATGAGTGACCCAGTGATGTCAACCTGAGTGACCCATTGATGTCAACATGAGTGATTCAATGTCAACATGAGTGAGTAACCCAATGATGTCAACACGAGTGAGTGACCCAATGTCAAGATGAGTAAGTGACACAATGTCAACCTGTTTGAGTGACCCAATGATTTCAACATGAGTGACCCCATGATGTCAACAGAAATGAGACTCAATGATGTCAACGCGAGTGAGTGACTCATTGATGTCAACTTGAGTGACCGAAAGACGTCAACATGAGTGAGTGACCCAATAATGTCAACATCAATGAGAGACCCAATCGAATGATGTCAGCATGAGTGAGTGACCCAACAATGTCAACACGAGTGAATGATCTAATGATGTCAATATGAATGACTCAATGATGTCAACTTGAGTGAGTGAGCCAATGATGTCAATGTGTGAGTGATCCAATGATGTTCATATGAGTATGAGACTGAATGATGTTAACATGAGTGACCCAATGTCAACATGAGTAAGTGACACAATGTCAACCTGTTTGAGTGACCCAATGATTTCAACATGAGTGAGTGACCCAATGATGTCAACAGAAATGAGACTGAATGATGTCAACATGAGTGACAGTGATGTCAACTTGAGTGACCAAAAGATGTCAACATGAGTGAGTGACCCAATGTCAACGTCAGTGAGTGACCCAATCGAATGATGTCAGCATGATTGAGTGACCCAATGATGTCAACACGAGTGAATGACCTAATGATGTCAACATGAATGACTCAATGATGTCAACCCGAGTGAGTGACCCAATGATGCCAACATGACTGACCCAAGGATGTCAACACTAGTGTGAACCAATGATAGCAACATGAGTGAGTGACTCAATGTAGACCCACTCTAAAGCTGATCTTCATCTGATTTGAATATTAATTGTCTTGGGTCAGGGAGGTGTTCAGATTGTTTTAGCTGTTGAGAAGACTTTTATTGAAGATAGCTTGATGAATAAATGGAATTAGCATTCAAACTGCTCTGGAACTAGTAAAGTCAGCAATAATAGGGTCAAAATTGGATCAACATTGAATCAATACAAGGTCAAGATATAGCGTTCTTCTTTTTTGTACTTTTCACATTTTCTGCATAGTGCAGTCAGAGGGTGTTATAGAGGCAGTTTACGAGGTTAGAAAAAAGTGTGATGACACATGGATGAGGTGTGGTGTAAATTCAGTGAGCCGAAATGATAGGACAGATGTATTGATGTGTACACACACAGGAATGATAATAAACAGGTTAGGGGAATTCCGCTCTCTAAAATGGAGGTAAGAAGGGTCATTTTTGCTCAATAAATCAGTTCACATAATGGATTCAGCAAAATCCTCTTGAGGCGCATACAGACATATCTATCTACATTAAATGGTAGTAAAAAAGTAAATTGTCATCTATCTAATTTGCATAATTATAGGCCAAACATCCCTCGCGCTGTTTAAACAACATTGGCTGGTTTTTTACATGGCAAATTAATTTTCTGACATGGAACAATAGATAAATCATTGCGCCTGAATTTTTGATGCATTGGTTAAGAGGGAATCAAAAGTTATTGAGCAAAAACGACCTTTTGAGCAAAAACGACCTTTTTTACCTCCATTTTAGAGAGCGGGATCGCCCTAACCTGATAAAACAAAGCCAATTCTGACAGAGAATAGGGGTGAATTGAAACTTAACCATATATGAGTTGCTTACACTTACTGAATCCACAGTTCCTGAGATTTCTGTTTGTGTCGAGATATTTTTGATTTCTCTGAAGTCTTTCTGAGTTGACACAAATCGCTTTTCCAGGTATTCTGTTCCCATGGAGATACAACGTAAACAGATGAAACAGACTTTCTCATAGTTCCTAGAGGACATGTTGTCCAAAGTCACAGAATCCCCTCTGTCATAAGTTGTCATCTTTCTGGTTGGTTTCAGTATCACCTGTCGTAAATTCCACTACCTAAAAGACATGAATACAAAAATACAAAGACCAATGTTAAATATGCCACGACACATGTATAAACATGTTTACCCATTTTGTTATAGACACAAGTGTTATTACACATTATGTTTGCAAATATGTCTTTAAGGTTCTGTATTGAATGTCAAGGTTTAAATTAACATTCAAATTAAAGAGTTTGGGAAAATTGGTAGTAAGCCATTTATTTCTTATACCCTGTTTCTTCTAATTTTTCGAACGGCATTTCTAAACCTGGAAGAAGAAGAAGAAGAAAAAAAAAATCAATATGTCAACTGCCGTCAACTGTTTATGTGGCATAGATATGTTGTTTGTCTCAAGAACTGAGGAGAAAGCTGGTGGAACTTGTTTATTGTTGGTGAAATTTCACCCCACGGATGCCTGAGGATGAGGTTTGCCGTCTGGATGCTAAGAGGAAATAGGTGTTTATTCTGGTTTTTCGAACAATTTTTGGACTGGGGGGAGGTAGGGGGCGGGCAGGAATTTGATTGTTATTATTGTTCCACATCTTTCTCTTCTTCAATCATGTCAATTGAAATGTTATTGGGAGTAATCGCCCCTTGATCTATGTACAATGCATATGATCGTAATAAAATATCGTATCGTATCGTATCGTATCGAATGGTATTTAAAGGTTGGCCTTTTACCTAAATGTTTGTATTCACAGGCTTCATTGTACTATAAACCTTAAGGCCTACAATCAGAATCAAGTTTTTGTACCGTATCTCTTTTGAATTATAATTTGTTAAGGCCCACAAAAAAAGGATACATGTACATGTCTGAGGCATTATACATGAAAACTCCCTTCTGTAGGACGGTATAGCAAAACCGATTTCTTTTCAATCTAAACCAGCTAAATACAATTTTTCTTGAATATTACATTCTGAACTATCATCCTCAAAAATATTGTGATATGGACGATCACTTCAAATTGTATTAAGGAGTGATCAAAATGTGCCCCCTGGCCTAATTTTTTTTTTATTCTTTCAAAATATATATAATCTGAATTTGTTGCTAATTTAATTAATACATTTCTGTACAGATGTTAACCCTTTTCACTCATCCCTGGCCTAGTTACAGGTCTGTGCAGAAATGATGAGAGGTGAACCCCATGCTCCTGGTGGCTTCCTGGTTTCAGTTTTAGAAGACTCTGTATGGGTTACCATAATCTGCTGTGTTATCATGTAATTAATTTAATCCTGTCTTAATTTTGTTTTAATATACATTGCAATCCTTAGAAGTTTTCTCCTGGGTGAATGATCTGAGAGTGAGTATCACACATGCACTTCCTTATTTATGGAACATGACATTAAACATGTTAAAGGTGAACTGAAAAGCTTTCCAATGTTCTGTTGCAAATGTCATAAAAGAAGAACTTCTATAGTTGTTACAAATATGTGTGGTAATAGTTCTCTGGGTTATTGTTTTATTTTGGGTATATGAGAAGTCAAAACTTATACTACCAGGAACCGAGAGCCAGAACGTCATCGCTTGCCTCCCGTTGTTTTTGGAACGTCATGACGTTATAGTGGACCTCGTTCATTCATCCGACGTAGCATGACGTCACATTTAAATAAAACTTGAATGAAGGAGACCGCTACATGTATAACATCATAACGTTCTACAAACCAAGAGAGATAAGCGATACAAGTTTACAAGACAGATTTATCACAGGATAACTTAAATATTGTTATTAGTACAATTTTGCAAAATATATTTGCCACAAAAACGTATAAAAGTTATGTCACATAAGACAAAATCTAATTCTCTCTCTCTCTCTCTCACTCTTTTTGTGTTCTTTTATTTGGTGAAACTGTTAGTATTCATGATACAATCATTAATTTGCACTGCTTGATCACCAAATATATTGCATGAGCTAATATGGTTATCAGACCATAGATCTGTGTTTTTGTCTGGTCCTTGCTAACCTAGATAAATAAGGGCCAAACAAAAGCCACCCCTGTGTATAACCCCAACATGGCCACTCTAGATGACAAAATATGACACAGGTACGTGTATTGCAACCACTTATATCATGTATATTGGGGCTTTTACATTGTTATTAAATATACATAAAAATGTATAGCAAGCACTATGATCCAAGGAACAGTCTGATATACAAATCTAAGGTTCATTAAACTTAATAGTTTGTTGATCATCACCTGCTCACCAGCAAAAGGAGACAGGCGGGCAGATTTTATTTTTTATTTCTATTTTCAGTTGGGCACAAAGTATTCTGTATGAAATATGTGTCAACAAATCTGACTGGTGAACTGTTGGTTTGGTTAGCGGAATAAATAAATATATGATTTTTATCTCATGAAATTTTAAAACATGAATGATCAACCTTAGTCGTATCAATTAGCTCTCTAATATATGGTGAAGCGTGTGAAATGGGACTTTCTTTGCTGGTCAGCATACATTGCAAAAACAACTTGTCTTAAGACACTGCAGAACAAGCCTAATAAAGGAAACGAAAGTTACTGGGCATATAGACCATCCATCATCCCCCATCATTCTGGTCAAATGACATGAATGAGACTGAGCTAGCTCTCAAATACTGTCGATACCTTTGAATGGATCGAAGAAGGGTGAACAGGTCAGAGCCACAGGGGCTTGTCATTGATCAGTTATAATTATGATATTAATATTCATATACACTTATTATGGGAAGTTTGTCATGAACAGATCTTCAAACCGGGAACACTGTGTGCAATACAGCTTGTTGGGTAGCTTTTCCAGGTTTAACAAGGTTCCCTATTATGTTTTCCGTACATGACGAATAGGTTTTATTATGGTGTAGGAGAGGATTATATATTGAATATTGATATCGTAACTAATAATTGGTCAAAGAAAAGCTCGTGTGGTCATATTCATATATATTCATATTCAGTTGTGCACCATGTAAGGCAAACAAGTTCAGATATACTTTTATGGTGTGAAACAAATCAAATGCAAGCTAACCCTGCAAAATTTCAAATTATGACATCTTGTGATGTAGGGGACATAACTGTGGATATCAACAGCTGCTCTGTAAATAGCACACCGTGCACGAAGCTGTTGGGTGTTGAACTGGACAACAAGCTAAAATTTGTGACAGACATGTGTCAATATTATTAGAAATGCCAGTAGGCAATTAAATGTGTTAAAGAGGTTATCAAATTGTTTGGATGAAGCTTCTAGATTGTTAATTTACAAGTCTTTTGTTTTGCCAAACTTTGGTTATTGCCCTGTGGTTTGGCATCACTGTGGAGCTGTAAACACTAAAAAGTTAGAAAAGCTACAGCATAGAGCTCTAAAATTTATATAAGACCAACAATTTATCTTATGAAGCCTTGCTCAGGAAAGCAAATCTGCCAAGTCTCGAGGTGGCTAGATTGCAGAAAATTGCCATCGAGGTTTTTAAATGTCTGAATGGGCTGAATCCACCTTATTTGAACGATATGTTCGAAAAGAAAAACTGCCGGTATAATCTAAGGCAAAAAAACACTGTTACTATAGGCAGCATGTCAGAACTGTAACTTCTGGGTTACACTCATTCAAAACCTTCGGTGCCAAAATATGGAACGGACTACCAGATCAGCTCTGGGAAACAACTGACATTAAGGTTTTCAGGAGGTTAATAAAAAAGTGGACGGGTGATGCATGTAAATGCCACTTCTGCAAAATCTAAGTTTTATTATGCTACTGGGTTTTTTGCCCTTTTCGCTTTTACCTTCATCGCTATTTTTAATTTATTTTTACTGTTATTTAACCTCAGATATATTAGCTCTACCGAGCTAGCCTTGCAAATATTGTAATTCTGAGTATAAATAAATTTTGTATTTTATTGTATTGTATTGTATAATGTTCATATGGCAATGGCGAATTTCGGCATTCAAACTGCAAAAACAAGATATAATCTACTTCCAGTTTCCCCACAAAACTGCCTATGCGATTCTATAATTTGCTGGCTTATTCTCGCCGAAATTATTCTCTGTGATATAATTTGCAATTACGTGCTGAATTGTTTCGTGTTACTTGTTGTTGCAGTAAACATCCCGTCACTCACCACTGTTGACTGTTGGTCATAATCATTTTAAAAATAGAAAAACATGCCAGCTTGAAAATATGGACTGTTGGAAGTGATAAAAAAAATATCACCGGCACCGGTATCCAACGTGGGATATTCCATTTAGTCCTTTTCACCTGACCTGATTTAGGACAGGGAAAGAAGTATTATGATTCACCTGATGATGCAAGCTTTGTTGAGCTAAACAGAGACAGATTATTTACCTTGCAATGGTGGTGCAACTGGTCAGCGAATTTGATTTTGTGATCTCTGATGCCCGCAAATCACTACTTTACTCGCCCCTACAGAACTGAGTTTGTTCTAAAAGAGAGACTTGATTCTGGTCGGAAGATCCGCTTAATTTTGGTATATGCTTTATGCTGCCGAGTGTGTAACCATGCTGCGCATTTGGCGAATAAAATCAAAGGTCAAATGTATATATTATAGGGAAATTTTCCCTACTACTTCGCATTTCTTCTCAAGCCTATACTATACCGACCAATATTCTATACAAGTCTCACCTCATGTGAGATGTGTATTAATTTCTGTATGCATATTGTATCGTCCAACCATACATCATTGGTGTATAAAGCCTACTTGGAGCAAGTTGATGCAGATAGAAAGCTCAACTGCTCCAACTGGGTTAGTTTTATCAAGAGAACACTCTCTGACACTGATTGTCTGTATATCTGGGAGAATCAAGGCTGCTGTTTCCCTAGATCAGCTTTGCGATTTATTAAAGAGAAATTAGTATCCATATTTGCCGAGGGGTGGAAAGAGCAAATTGCAAAATTCAGTAAGTTGCAATCTTACTGTCTATTTAAAAAGGAATTAAAAGCAGAATATGCCATCTTTTCAATACCTAATAGACATCACCGTTTGGCACTAACTCGTTTCAGAGTGAGTGCACATAAACTACAGATTGAAAAGGGAAGGTACAATAATACCCCGCCGGAACAACGGCTATGTGCCACTTGTCAGGTAGTTGAAGATGAAACACACTTCCTACTCAAATGTTCTCGTTTTAAGATACAGAGAGTAGCCCTGTTTGACAGCATTGCCAATATGATCCCCGATGTAGTGGACAACACAAATGACATGTTTATTTGGTTAATGTCTGCGATTTCGCAACCCATTGTAACTTCTGTGGCAAAATTTATTTATGAATGCTTCTCAATTATGACGTAATGAGTCTTTGGGGTGTTAGCCTAATACATCTCTTCTGTCGACTAAACATGGCCATATGCCTACTACTGCGTAATGTTAGATTACTGGTCTAGTATAACCATACAAATCTTCTGCATTTGTATCTATGTCTTGAAATGTAACTGTAGAGATTTTCAAGGTATACTTGTGTCTTATATGTTTGTATTGTATTGCTTTTAGCCCTCGGGCATAAATATGCAAATAAATTATCTTATCTTATCTTATCTGTATAAAATCCCTACAATTCCTATGCCTGCAACATCACAACTACCGCAAAACGATTTTATACTAGATCTTTCATAAATTACTTACTTTTTCGATTTTCACTACAACTACAACGACTACATCTCAAACTTTGTTCATTTCGATAAACTCAGTCGAATGTGTAGAGGGGACAATGATGATGCTATTTGCGGTTTCCCACAGCGCATCTACGAGGGCTCGGAACGCATTCGGACCTCGTCTAGGAAGTTGTAGTAGATTACGGACACGGTCTCTTCTGGATTTCACAGCAATAACATCTTCGTACATAGTCTTGGTAATTATCTGTTTCTTATGAAGCAGAAGACACACACCTTCTACATTCTCTATTTCATCGATCAAAGTCACGTGGTTACACCTAAGGGTTTCTCGATCTCCGTGCTTCATACTGGAAGTCTGCCTGGTATTGTTGAAAGCAGTGTTAAATTCTATTCACTCACTCACTCGCTGTTATCGAAGTTTGTGAAAACATTCTCTCATGTTATAATATATAGTTCATGGTGAGATCGATTATCGACGTGCGGGGTGAGATGTTCTATTTAAATTCCATCCAACGCTATGCGCTTAGTCTTTTTGTAATATTTATTGATTAATAACAGATGATAGTAGTCGAAGCGGTTGAGCCACACACAAGAGATCGCTGGGCTGAACTTTTTCACCTACGGTTAGGGACCATGCAAAATTTATCGAGGGGGTAGGACCGCTGCAACAAGGAAAATCAGCTAAAAAAATCCTTGGTTCCCCTCATCTTCGAACCAAAAAAAAAAAACTACGAGTCCTATCTGAATCTTGGGTAAAAAAAGTTCTGGTCCTATCTATGTTGTGACCTACATGTACCCGGATTTGTTGAGCCGCATCTGTAAACACAACCCCCTAACCAATATGTGTTATGCACATATACTTTGGCACATTTTTATAAGTATGAAAATTTAGAGTTTTTAACATGCTAGTTGTTCAGTGATAAAAGGGTCTTTGTTTCAGGGGTTTCATGATGTCAGGCATATACACTGTAGTTCACAGATACCAGACTGATATTTAATGTTGATATTTAGAGTATTTTAAGGATGTTCATAACCTTTTTGAGAACTTGCATGAACTTACGACGAGGGGTAATCATGGAATATTTAAAGACTTTTGAGGATGTTTATGGACTTACGAAGGATTTTGGTGGACTTTCGTTGACTTTCAAGGATTTTTGATGATTTTAATGACTTCAAGGGACTTACGACGAGGTATTATCATGGGCTTGTAAGGTTATGGATTTTGGGACGTTTGTGGTTTTGTTAGGACTTGGACGGAATTTTGACGAGGAATTATCATGGACTTTTGAGGACTTGTCATGGACTGTCGATGACTTTCGTTCAAGTTCTGCGGATTTTAAGGATTTTTATAACCGGAGGACTATATGTAAGACATTTTGAGGATGTTTATGGATTTACGAAAGATTTTGGTGGACAGTAGTGTATAAAGCATAAATTGAGCCAACTTTCACCCGGATGTAGAGGTCATTGGTGGAGGTCATGTGGAGGAACTAGTAGCACCATCTGTACACTCTGGGACGCAAGGGAGACAACTCGATCTGCCAGAGTTTGGCCGCCATCTTGAATTTTTGAGGCGGTGTGCGCTTGGCGGCCATCTTGAATTGTGTGGAAAAGAGGGATGTATTCCTCCGCGGCGATGCGGTTCTGGCGGTGATGCGGTCGCGGTAAAAAGCTTCCGCGGAGAAAAAGTAGTCCCTAGATAAAATGGTCCGATGGGGTCGAGTAAGGTATCAAAGTGAAGCCTAGGTCAATGGGCATCTAATGGGTTGGGTGTGGGGTTGAAATATCGGCATTCTGCGCATGCGCGGTGGCCCAAGGGTATGAAAATAGACGTTTTGGAGCTAGGGGAGTCCCTAATGGACCGATGGGGTCGAGTGAGGTATCAAAGTGAAGCCTATGTGAGGGGGCATCTGATGGGCTGGGTGTGGCATTGAAATATCGGTATTCTGCGCATGCTCGGTGGCCAAAGGGTATGGAAATAAACGTTTTGGGATCTAGGGGAGTCCCTAATGGGCCGATGGAGTCGAGTGAGGTATCAATGTGAAGCCTATGTGAAGGGGCATCCAGTCATGGGTGGGTGCATGTAAAATTTTTCCTGTATAAAAAACGGAACACGGACTTTATCGAAAAATCCGGGAAAATGCCTATATGGGGTATGGGGGGTATATGGGTCGCCGGGCTTAACGGGGCTTGCCTATCAATAGAGTTATCTCCCCCTAGTTCCAGGGTGGGTGTATGTAAAATTTTTCCTGAAAAAATACGGAACACGGACTTTATCCTAAATTACGGGGAAATGCCAATATGGAGTATGGGGGGTATAGGACCATCCTGGGAAACCTACTTCTCAACATTTGCGGTATAGGTTGTTTGGATTTGTTTTCTTAGTCTCGTCATTTAGAACCTGATAGGCAGTGTCCCGGAGCGAATCGGTGAAATTTTTGGAAAAGTACCATATAGCCCATATCGTCCCATACCGGAGCACTGGCCAATGTTGAACCTAATGGGAAACTTACTTCTATACATTTGCGGTAGGGTTGTTCGGATTTGTTTTCTTAGTCTCGTCATTTAGAACATGATAGGAAGTGTCCCGGAGCGAATCGGTGAAATTTTTGAAAAAAGTCACCGAGACCCATATAGACCCATATAGTCCCATACTGGGGTATAGGACCAATGTTTATCCCACTGGGAAACTTACTTCTATACATTTGCGGTAGGGTTGTTTGGATTTGTTTTTCACGTCTAGTCATTTAGAACACTATGGGAAGGGTCCCGGAGCGAAACGGTGAAATTTTTGGAAAAAGTCACCTAGGCCTGGGTAAGCCCATAGGCCTATACTGCATGGCTATGGGGCTATAGACCCATACGGGGTGGACATGTTGGAGTCTAGGTGAGCCCCTAATGAACCGATGATGTCGTATGAGGTCTTATTTTGAAGCTCTCATGCAGGAGCACTTGACTACACTAATGGTTCGTCCGTGTTCAATGATCTGCGCATGCGCAGTCTGGCCGTAGTATAGAAAACAGGCATCTTGGGTGCTATGTGGTAGAGTCAGAATGGTGTGGATGTGGGGTAGAAATAGGGTCATTCTGCGCATGCGCGGTAGCCAAAGGTTATGGACATAGACGTTTTTGGGGTCTAGGTGGGCTCCTCATGGGCCGCTGGGATCGAGTGAGGTATCCATGTGAAGCCTAGGTGAGGGGGCTAGACTAGGGTGTCGTTTCCATTCTCCTGCGCAGATCACGTGGGTTGTGACGTCACTTCTGGGTTGGGTGAATGGGGCTTGACCTTTGGACATGTCTAGACTTGTCTGTGTCTGTCATGTACTGGGGTTTGTCCCCACAATGGCGTTCACGTGGTTTGGTGCTGGGTCTGCGCAAGTGTGTGTGACGTCACTTCCGGTTGGGGTGAATGCTCAAACACGACCTCCAACTTTCCCGCCCCGGCGGGCCCCGGCCCTCCAGCGCGCGCGCGCGGGTTCTCCGGCCGCAGCGCGCGCGCTTGCGTCATCACCGGCAGTGCGCGCGCGGGAGAAAAGGTGACATCCAGGTCAAAAGGTTCTATGTCCAATGAGACAATGTTGCGGCATCGATATATACAGAGCTTGAGCACAAAAAGGGGATTGTAAATGAACCTGGGAAGGATGGGCAGGTCCATTTGGACCGATCAGCGGTCGAGAAAAAAAAGAGCCAATGAGCGATCGATAAAGGAACCAATGCATGGGATCACGTCTGCACCTACATCCGGGTACTAGGATGCTTTCGCCTACGTTCGCGCCTACATCCGGGCTCTTGTACACCCAGGTAATGTTTTCTGGACATGGATGGGTTGCCTTTGGCTCCATTCTAGGCCACTGATTGGCTAATACGGTGTTCAAAGCCAGTTTCATGCAATATGCTCATAGAACTTATAGTCATAAACTTAATCTATACGTGTTGGACGAGTCTTCACTCACCGTCTTCCTTTACACGCACCTCAATGAAATACCCGCTCCAAACCTAGACCAAAACACGTACTTGGTCTGTGGGCTCTCTATTTTACTATAGTGCTCTTGCATTCTAACATTGATGGGTTATATTTTGGCCCCATCCTACACCACTGATTTCAGTTTGACTGAATCTCCACATTGGGCATTGATGCATTATGAATAAAACACACAAGACAGGGTTTTTTGGTGAGATCTCATTTTGTTTTTTATTCAGTAACAACAACAACGTGAGAAGAACCACGTGAAAACTGAAGCCCAGAACAGGGGGCTTGTAAACTTAAGCCCAGAACAGCGGGCGTGTGTACATTGAAAGAACTTAAGCCCAGAACGGGGCTTGTACATTGAAATGATGGGCCAGTCATATACGAGTACATCGCGGTCCTCGGCCTTGGGGTACTCGTCAAACATCTGTACGATGGTAGATAAGGGTCTTTCCCGGCATCGATGGTACAGGTAAAACAAGCAATATTGTCCGCACACGCTACTGGTCAGGCTTTGCAACGTTCCAACACCACGTCTCTGTGCCTTGATCCATAAAGTCTGTTAAATCGGGATGGAGGGGTGGCAGGCCGTACGGGTCAAAGTATTCGCCCTGCTGTTCTGTCAAGTACACGCCCACCCAATGTTCACCGGGCCGATCCATCGGGTCCGTGTTGAGAACGTAAGCAGCAGGATACATACGGTCTAATGGGAACACATCTCGGGCGAACACCGCTTGAAACACCACACGTGTCTCTGGGTCATTCTCCAGCACGGTGGTTATCTGAACTGTATCCTTGTTAGGTGGAGAAGTCACACAGGACGTTGCGCGCTTTGTCCACTTGAATGATGTTGTCAAACTCGGCGTAGCAGATCACATTGACGGTGCTCCGGCGGGCTCGTTGAAAGTGGATTTCCAACCGTAAATTGCCTTGCTTGGCGAGGGCCAGCTGATGGTCGTTCTCTAAGGTGGGGGTCAGATCGAAACAGAACAACGTGTATCCGTTCCCGTAGTCCTCCCGACTGATCATATTCCCTTCGTCCTGGTTGATTTGACCGGTGGCTGTAAACAGGCTCTGATAGGCTCGAATGAAATTCGCGCGCCCAAAGTTCGGTGTTAAGGCCGTGGCTGCGACCTGTTGTCCATCCACATGCAGGGCCACAAAATTGATGCCGAAATGTTTAAAGTCAAACGGGTTCTCTGGGTAGGCTCCGCTGAAACTGGTATTTTCCACACAGGCCAGGATCAATCGCTTGGGTAGTTCCCCCAGGAACAGGTTTTCTTTGTTGGCGTTCATATTTCCAGCAGACACTTTGGGCTGCACACGTCGGATAGGGTACTGGGCTGGTTTTGTTTCCAAGGCTTTCATGTGTCCCAATTGAACGGCTGGATTCGGATTCACTTTTCGGACATACAGGACTGCGTCTTCGATGACAATCATATAGTCAGCTGCATGCCCCTCTATGTTAGTGGCCATCAAGGCGAAGGTCGGAGGCGCCCGTATCAGTCGGATTTTGATGGGGACCTTGTTCAAGAGGTACCGGTCTTGCATGAACATGTCTGCGTGCAGTCGAACCATGAGATCCACCGAGACGCCGTTCGCGGTCAAAACCTTCCGTTTGCTATATCCCGTATTGTCGATCTCTGCGCCCATGTGTTGGGCTCTGTCCTGGTAGAATAAAGCGGCTGTCAGTTGAGATTTTTTAGCCTCTCGTCCATGCGACAACAGCGTCTCGATGTAGGCTCGATAGGGGTACGTGTTGGTCGAGTCACTGATGAGTTTGTCGCTGAGAAATATATCCACCTGTTGAAACATCGAGTGCAGCCAGAGATTCGTCGGGCCCACCGTTGCTTGGTCGGCGATTCTGGTGCCATCTCCATTGATGATCTTGGCTTTCACATACAAGTATGTATGGGCTAAATCCACATAGGCCGTATCCGCATTACTGATGGTGAACTCGATGGGCCCTGTTGCGTTGATGCTGGAGAGCGGGAGATGCTCCACCCATAATCCTCTTTCGGCACTGGTCTGTGTGGGTGGGACGGTCCACAAATCAAATTCACTGTTGGTGGAGGGGCAGAGCTCGGCGTGGATCAAGGACATGTTTTAAGAAAAGATATCCCGGGTCTTCGATGTGCGTCGTCGCTGGGTCGGTCGTCGACTGGTGCGTGGTCTCGGTGGTGCAGCTCTTTTATTCCCTACGGTACGTTGTGCTTTGGCCACCAAGACGCCTCCCGCTTCCTTGGCCCGCCGTTTCAAGGCTTCTTTGGGTGCCGTATCCCCAAAGACATCACCGGCGACTTGCAGTCCACTGCGTACCGCTTGTTTCCCGATTGCTTTCACCCCCCGCGTCACCAAGGTCAGGAACGTTTTCACGATGCTGCCGAGTATGTTCCCCAGTCCATGTCCTCGTTGCATGCGTGCACCACTGAAAACCGGAAAGCCACCCCCAGCCTGTTGGGCATAATAGTCCATATAGCTGCGTGCATCGCACTCGTAAGGCACCTTCATTATGCAAAGTGGGGAGCACGTGCTTGTCGAAAATGAAGTGTCAGCACCACTTTCCCGCGTTGGAATGTCACCGGTCGTCCCGTGTCATCTCTTATATCCACCGTGATCGTGTTGATGTGGGTTTGTCGTACGGGCAGGTAGAGCATGTGGGTGAAACTGTGGGTGACTTGATCGCCATACTTATTTTTAATGGGCACCACCCGTAACATAGGTGTGTTGATATCGCCCACGATGTGGTTGTCCACCACGTCCGAGTAGACGTAGAGTCCGTACATACCCGACTTCATATCCATCGGGATCTCGCCTTGGTGGGCGGTGGGACCAACGAGCGTCTGTAGATCGAAGCCCAGCATTTGCTGTAGGATAGGACTCAGTACGACACGCGCGTTGGCGGTGAGGAGGAGCTGTGCCTTGTCGTTGTGTGCGTTGCAATCGAAGTCCACGTGATTCTTGAAGGGATAGGTTTTGATGGGTTTTGGACTATTCGTGACCTCCCGTAGAGCCTTATAATGCAACAGTCTTGACAGCCCACCCATGAACTCCTTGGGAGTATCGTATTGGCCTTCGGGGAGGGTGAGTCGGGTGTCTTTTCCTTCGTAAGTCACCTCGTATCACACTTCATTGGCTCGCACGTTGTACCCCGAGTAAGGGTATTGGATATCCACGAGGCCACATTCCCATCGTCCAGGTAAATGCAACGGTTGCGGTAACTGGGTCACGTACTTGGCCACGGTGTTGTCAGGAAACGCATCCAGCGAACTGTTACTGGGTAGGGTGAGGTAAAACATGGCGACTGAGCTGTCCTGCTGCTGCTGTTGGTTTTAATAGGTGTTCCAGGCCTTGGGCGGTTGTGTCCGGCGTCGTGTTCGTCGCGTTGACTTGCTACGTGTCACGGCTCTGGAGATGTGGGGTGTCCTGATCAAGGGTGGTTTTTTAAAGGTCTGAAAAGAAGGTGCCCGTTGTGGTGGTGGTGTTTTGGGGGGTGACTCCGGTTCCCATTCGGATTCCCAAGAAGGTAGTGGGCCACTCGGCGATTGCTGGGTTCGCTGCATAAAGGCCCAGCAGTGGGGGTTCCCCACCAATTCCTGTGGTACATGCATGTCTTTCAAGCCTTGAGCGAAGACATCCCATCCTCGAAGATTCGTGTGCGATCTGCGTTTACGCATCAGGTCATTCACTAAATCCGTCATGTGGGTGCCGGGGACCACCTGATTCTGTACCAGGAGTTCGCCTTTATCATTCCAAGTCATGTTAGGATTCTGTTTCATCCGCTGTAATACCAGGCCAGCTTGTTTCTTGAACGAGGCAGGTACACTCTTCAGCACTTCGTCTTCCACCCACTGTGGGGCTGTGGGTGGTACCCCTGGTAATGGCGGCTGTTGGAGCGGTGCTGAGGTCGGCGGTGTGTCACGTGGTGGTGGTGGTGGTGGTGGTGGGGTAGAGAGGGTTTTGTATTGGTCCATGAACGTCATGTACCGTTGAAGCGTCTCATTGTACCGTTGTACTTTCTCACTGTCGCTTAACCCCGGTCTCTGTAAGATCTGTTGCATCTCTCCATCGAGGGTGTTTATGGTCTTCACCGTAGGTGGGACAGGGTAGGGCGATTGGAGGTTTTGAAGGAACCGTGGTTCGACGAGGACCATTTTTTTCGTGTGGTTCATTGTCGGCCGAAGAGTCCACCCAATACTGGACCCAACACGGAAGCGGCCAACGGTGCTAAGATGGCCCCGAGAAAGCCGCCTTTCTGTAACACCTTTTTCTTTTGTGTTTGTGGGACCCGCTTCTGGACTAGGGTTCGGAGACCTGTCTTATGCTTTGCCAACTTGGTCTTCTGAGCCGGAGTCAGTGGTACGTTGCCTTTTAACAGGTTGTACCCGATCTCGCACAGATAGCGTACACGGTCAGGGTCCGCACCGCGTACAATGGTTCGGACCAATTCAGGTGGGGCCGTCTTCAATACACGGAGCGTGGGAGCGTGCTTCCGTACTCGTGCAGACATCATGTACAACTAATGCTAGAACCCACAACTCTGCTCCTTTTATCTACCTCAGAGACAAAGTCAACCCTGCTGTGGTATTCATTTTTTTATTATTCCCCATCATCAAACACACAGACCCCAGCTGGGGGAGCCACTGTGGGTGTGTTTACATTATTTTTGCATGTATACGTGGTGGGCCTCTCCGGGAAAGATGCCGGTCCGTAGTCGAAGGTGTTCGGGGGTGGCTTGCTTGAGGTCGAAGAGCATATACCCGTGCTGAGGGGTTGTGGCATCTTTAAAGGCTTCCAACGCAAACGGTGTGCGGCCGGGATACATCTGTCTCGCCAGGTGCAGCAGTTGAGAGGTATCTCTCGGGTTTTTGAAGACCACCAGGTAGTGGGCATTTAAGCTGATGTTCCGATGTTCTTTGTTTTTACTGAACAGATTCTGCACAATGTAGATGATGCTGAGCCGTCGATGGTGGCTGCCTTTGGTAAAGAGTTGGGTGACCCGCGCATCCGTCTCCGCCATGAGATCATCCAGAACCCCCAAGGTGTCGGGTTCCAAATCGGCCAGGTTGGGTAGGCCTTCCACGAACGTGATGTGGGGCATTGCTGCATACACTTCCTGCCATTCTCCGTAACACCACACGTCTCGGGCAATGGGTGGGGTGATCATGCTGTCGGCGTGTTGAAGGAGCTTCCGGACGAAGTGCGTTTTGCCGGAACCCGTCGGTCCTGCGATGACGCAAGTGAAGGGATGCTGCCACCGAAGGTCCATGGTTCGAGGTGTATCCCTTGTCGGGGTAACCCGCTCTTGTAAATTTCGTACGAGTGAACTGGAGTGGTGGGTACAATGTCGGTCGTCGTTGTCTGTTCACTGCGAGGGATGATGGGAGTGGGTACAACGTCGGTCGTCGTTGTCTGTTCACTGTGAGGGATGAAATCCGGTAGGTCTTCAGACGTAGTGGGTGTACTTGGTGTAGGTGTGGAGCTTGGTGTGGAGCTCGACGTGGCTTGTACACGGGGTGTGGTGGTGACTGGGCTCGATACGGGGTTGACTGGTGCTATCTGTAGACCGGTTTCACTGGTGGCTGGTGTTCTCAGTTGGTTAAGTAGCGCGCTGACATAGGCTACGTCGTAAAACACACCTCCGTACAACACACTCAGCAGGGTTAGCACTATCACCACCAAGCCCACTTGCGCTTTGCGCGTTTTGGGAGACGCCGTGTTCAGAGGCAGCTGCTGTTTGTCCATAGCACTGTGGTCGAACGTGGAATGAAGGATGACGGCAGTGGTGTCTGGCTTTATAGTCGTTTCACCTGGTTGGCAGCGACCCAGGAATTGAAGGAACTGGGCCAGCCTTGCCATTTGACGAAATGAAACAGTTTGCCACGTCGACATTCCGTTTTCAAAATCTGCTCCACCGTGTAGTAGTCTTGCTGTGTTTTTACGACAGGCTGTAATTCCGTCTCGTAAAACGTCCCTAGCAACGGTTCCCCTTGGAGATCTTCCAGTTCATAGACTCGCTGCTGTCGGGGTAGGCGCCGTTTAATCAGGAAGTGCTCATCGCTCCAGTTGGGCAAGTCACTTTTCTCGAACTTGCCCTTGACTTTACTGATCCGTACAGGGTCCCCGACCTTGTACACCGCCTTCGTCGTTCGCTGCGATGGCCTGGGGTACAAGACACGCCGGACTTGGGCTTCATTGCATTGGGTTACGGTAATGGGGGCTCTCTCTATACTCCGATGATAGGCTCGATTGTAACCCCTCACAAGTTTCGGGAGAACATCGATGTACCGCCTTGTATTCTTATAGGTGAAATATTTATACATGCGGCCTTTGAATGTCCTGTTGAACCTTTCTACCACGGAAGCCTTGGTCTCGTACGTATGGAAGAAAAACACCTTCTGGGCTTTCAGAAACTGTTGGAACGGTCTGTTGAGGAATTGCGTGGCTTCGTCGGTTTGCAAATGCAAAGGTTTGCGCCCGGTCTTGAAGATGTCTTTGAACGCCGCTATGAGATTCGCCCCCGTTTTCGTCCGGATGGGCACCACCCACGCATACTTGGATAGGATATCGATGCACGTCAAGATATACCGATTCCTATCGTTGTGTTTGGCAAAGGCGCTTATATCGACCAAATCCGCTTGCCACTGGGCATCTATTCCTCCCACGATGACCCGGTTCCGTAGAAAATGGCGACGGACAGCTCCATGTAAGGTATAGGTGTCTTGTTTTCTTAACCAATCTCGGACTTGGGCACGTTGTATCCCCTGGGGTTAGGCCGCTCGATAGAGAGCCGACAATGCACTATAGGCCGCCGGACTGTCGGGACTGTAGTATAAGTTATCCAACACCTTCTCCCAGCGCTTCATGGTGACCAAATGATGATGGACCCTGGCTCTATCGTTTATTTATAACAGGTATATCTTGGGCCGGAGTTTCTTTCTGATTTTCTTCGTGGGCTTCCACAGTGTCCATGGTAAATGACCAGTCCAACTGGTCTGATGACCGCTTGATAAGCACTTGATCCACATCTACCACGGCATTGTAATGGAATGAACAACTCCAGGCTAACAAATACGAAGTCAACAACAAAGTTAGACGCAGCACTCTTTACTTCCAGCTACGAAAGACATTGATATCGCGTTCGGCCAGTCCTAAATGCCAAGACTCATTAGCATATAAATGACCGTTAGTAATAGACTGCATTAGCATATACAGATCACAATTATGTAGTCGAACACAGTCGAGCGACACTGAACTAGTTATATAACATCTCCCTTCTTTATGGAGAGTCAATACAATAAATGAATGAATTCACTCCAAAATTTCCAATGAATCTAGAAATTATTGAATTCAATCTATTTCTGATTAACTGCTGATTTAGAAATTATATCGAGCCCATATTTCGGCTACAAATTCGATAAATAATGAACTGATAATAAACTTAAATTATTAATATCATATCCATCAATTACATTTAACTCTAGACGTAACGGTTCATAATTTCAATGTCCCGTTTGACTTGGCATTAGCGGTATAATAATTTATAATGCACACAGTCCAAACTGTTCATTCATCAATATAATATAACTTTGAGTGAGAACAGAACTAGAAACGGTTGTTTTTGGAGACATTGTCACAGTTACAGGCGAATATACCTGTTCGGGTCTAACTGATTGTTCAGGTGGAGATGAAACACTGCTTTCTGATTCCGAAATTGGAAAGTCATCCATCGTTGATTTGTCAACACTTTTCATCAAATGTCTGCGATTTCGACGGTAAGTCCTTCCTTGATCAGTGCGAACAAAATGAGAACGCGGTGTTCTTGCTTTGCCAACAACTGTGGCAGGTTTCCATGTTTTAGTTTTAAAATCCTGAATTCGCACATTGTCACCGTCATATAGTTCAGGTAAGTACTTTGCACTCCTGTCGAAGAATTTCTTTTGTTTGTTTTTGTTTTCATTACAAGCGTCTAGTCCGTCATTCATAATCCAGCCGTCGTCCATTAGAGAATATCCGCGTCCATAATCCAAAGACCTATTCCATTTCCATATAACAGTATTAGCACCAAATTCAAAAAGACAAAAGTATACATAAACATAGGCTTGTTTCCTGCAAGAGAGAAACGGTCAACAATTTTCAATGATGCCGGCAAGACATCATGATGTTCCAAAATATCAAATCCGTATCGCTGATCAGTATTCTTAATCCATAATATTCGTTATAGAGTCGTCATCTAAAAATGATGTACCTCAGCCACGCTTTGATTGTGACTGTTCATATGAGTACCATGAGGATCTTGAAGTACATGGGCTCATACGGCCCCTAGCCCCGGGTTAAGCGGAATTAGACACAGTCATTGCGGATCGAAGCTTTGACGAGGACTTATAGATCCTGGGTTTCAGTAATTTTCCCACAACAGGTAGTTTTGATTTCAAGCGTCTGTTCATTAACATCTGAGCAGGCGATCCACAATCCCTGATCGGCGTGTTCCTGTATTCCAGAATAGCAATGTATGGATCACTGCCATCTTCACGCGCTTTGTTCAACAATCTTTTCACAGTTTGTACAGTTTTCTCAATCAGCCCATTTGATTGTGGATATCGAGGAGAAACCATCGTGTGCTGGAATTCCCATTCAGATGCAAATGAGCTGTATTCCTGACTCGCATACTGCGGACCCCCATCAGAAATAATTTCATCTGGTATTCCATGGCGCGCAAGAATAGATTTGGTATGTCCAATAACAGTTGAACTGAGCGTATTTGGTAGAAGTGACATTTCAAAGTAACGGGAGAAATAATCGACCACAAGTAGATATTGTTTTCCCTCCCATTCAAAAAGATCCGTATCAAAAATTTGCCACGGCCGATCTGGAACTCTATGGGGCAGAAGTGGTTCCTTCTGGTTTGACGGCCTATATTTCAAACACACAGGACAACTGATAACAAGTTCCTGAATTTGTTTTGACATGCCCGGCCAAAACATGACGTCACGCTCCCGTCGGAGACATTTGTCAACACCTAAATGTCCGAGATGTATACGTTTCAACATTTCTGGACGCATCTTCCTCGGTATAATAATCTTAGTGCCTTTCATCAGTATTCCATTGTGCACAGAAAGTTCATCCCGTACATTCCAGTACGCACGAACACACAAAGGAGCTTGTTTTCTCTTTTCGGGCCACCCGTTTTTAATGGTTGATTCCAGTTTCACCATATGCTCATCAACTTTAGTCTCAGTTCTGATTTCACTCAGCTTTTGCTCACTGACAGGTGAATTCCTAATGACGGCATGGACATGATAATCTAAGTCCTTGTCATCAACAACATCACCGTCACATCGTTTTGCGAACCGTGACCGCGACAGTGTATCAGCAACAAACATCTGTTTGCCTGGCCTGAATGTTAGAGATATCTGATACGGTTGTAAATTCAGCATTAGTCTCTGTAATCGTGGAGGCGCGTTTGCTAGAGGCTTGCTGAATATTGAAATCAGAGGTTTGTGATCAGTTTCAATTTCTACATTGTTACCGTAAATATATTGGTGAAATTTTTGACAACCGTAGACCACGGCTAAACCTTCTTTTTTTATTTGCGCATAATTCTCCTGGGCTTTGGTAATTCATCTTGAATAAGGACTGCTCCCAGCCCAGATTTTGATGCGTCAACAGACAATTTAACAGGTTTCGAAGCGTCATAGTAGGCAAGTACCTTTCCCGGTTGATCGGTTAACAATCATTTGATTGCGCTGAATGCCGTCGTGTGGTCGTCAGCCCACTGCCAATCTACACCTTTGTGTAGCAATTCTCTGAGTGGCGCAGTTAGAACAGATAAGTTTGGTAGAAATTTTGCCAGGTAATTGACCATTCCCAGAAATCTTTCTAGTTCCTGTCTGCTCTCCGGAATTCCCATTTCCGTTATGGCTTCTATTTTAGAAGGATCAGGCTGGATACCTTGCTTACTAAACACGTGACCTAGGTATTTTACATCCGTCACACAAAATGTGCATTTGGCGAGCCCGAACGTAGGATTAATTTCTCGTGCCCGGTCAAGTGCTTGTTTCAGTTGGCGATCATGCTCCTTCTTCGTTGACCCGACTACCAAGATATCATCGACGAACGTAACAACGCCCTCTATTCCCTCGAATAGTTGACTGATCCGCTTGTGAAATACTTCTTGTGCACTGTTAATCCCAAACGGTAATCGAAGGTACCTGTAGCGCCCAAACGCCGTATTGAACGTGGTCAAGACAGAAGATTCCTCATCTAGTGGAATTTGCCAATATCCACTACTTGCGTCAAGCTTTGTGAAATAGGCGGCGCCATTTATCTTTGTAGCAATTTCATCAACGGTCGGAAGCTGAAAATGTTCGCGTTTTATTGCTTTATTTAGCTCACGTGGGTCCAAACATACGCGAAGATTACCATTTGGTTTCTCAGTTACGACCATGGAATTCACCCAATCAGACGGTTGGTCCATTTTCACTATGACCCCTTGATCTTCCATGCGATCTAATTCCGCTTTAAGTCGATCGCGAAGCGAAATTGGTAATTTTTGTGGAGCGTGTACTACCTGTTTTACATCAGGATCAAGCTTGATGCTGTATTTGTCCTTCAGACAACCAAGACCTTGGAATACATCCGCGTACTCCGAAAGAATATCCGAAGATTCTGATTGGTCAATGCCCATTATCATTTGAACCAGGTTTAATTTAATTCAATCCGGTAATCCAATGATTGGCTCAGAATCAACATCAGCCACATAGAAATCACACATTTCCGTTTTGCCTTTGTATGCACACGGCAATGTGCATTTCCCCTTAACCTGTAATGAACCACCACCATAAGCGGAAAGCTTCATTTTAGTCGACTCCAAATTACAACACATATAAGGGGAGTGGGAAGAGGTGCCGACATACTGACTGCGTCACATGACTTCACAGAATAGTCTTCTGGTTAACCTATTCTAAAGCACATACCAAGAATCTAACGATTAGTGATATGTGTTGCATCTCAGGTACGCTTTTATTGTATCACATCTCCGGATGCATTGACTTGCATAAACACTTTCTGTGGAAGCACATTTGTTTGAGCACCCGTGTCGATTTTGAATTTGACAGATTGATCGTTCACCGGTAATGTAACATGCCACGAATTGCTGTTCGAATCTTCAGCGTGTATAGCACCAATAAAGAAATCTTGATCATCAAAATCATCCGCATAATATGGCCTATTGGAAACGACTTCATGTACTGATTTAGCTTTGCTGTAACATACCGATTCAAAATGATTCATTTTGTGACAATGACCACACGGTTTACCGTACGCAGGGCATCGTCTCGGTAAATGAGTTAATCCACAAAATTTGCATTTGAATTTCACAGGCGCAGTGTGTGCCGATTTCTTTTGCGGTTTAGCTGCCTGTGGCTTCATGTTTTGTTGAGCCGATTGACCGATTTTTGCTTCTGTCCCGGACTGTTTTTTGTTTTGAGAAAATGTACTTCATGTTCTTCAGCTAAAGATTTCATTTGCCTTGCGGCGGCTTCTGCTGGTCTGCATATGTCAACACATTTTTGTAATGTTAATTTGTCCTCTCTCAGAAGTCTTCGTCTAGTGTCATCGTTTGATATGCCGACCACAATTCTATCCCTGATAATGCCATCAAGTAAATGTTCATACTCACAGTTTTTAGATAGAATTCGTAAATCCGTCAGGAACTGGTCAAACATTTCTCCAGGTTTCTGTACTCTCATATTGAACACATGCCTCTCAAATGTAACATTTTTCCGAGGGGTACAGTGATCCTCAAACTTCTGAATTAACGGAGCAATTTTGTCTTTCTCATCCTCTTCAAAGTGAAATGTATTGAACACTTCTTGAGCATGTTCGCCAGCCACATGGAGAAAAGTAGCGCACTGTAAATTCTCCGATTTTTGGTCTTTCTCTGTTGCACTCATGTAAATTTTGTATTGTTGAAGCCATCTCCTCCAATTCTCAGCTACATTTCCTTCTAGAGTCAATTTTTTCGGAGGCTGTAATCCATCCATATTTCAAGCTTTCTCCGACACCATGTCATGGAATGAACAACACCAGGCTAACAAATACGAAGTCAACAACAAAGTTAGACGCAGCACTCTTTACTTCCAGCTACAAAAGACATTGATATCGCGTTCGGCCAGTCCTAAATGCCAAGACTCATTAGCATATAAATGACCGTTAGCAATAGACTGCATTAGCATATACAGATCACAATTATGTAGTCGAACACAGTCGAGCGACACTGAACTAGTTATATAGCAGGCATCTTCCAATGCAGACCATATATCAGGGTGAAGGGTAAAATGCACTGTACCCCCATCTAGCCGAGCCAATTGAGCAAAGAAAGGGCCGCGTCGGATGTACACATCGTGACACAAGTGGATAAGGTCGCCGTCCAGTTCACCAGACAACACCCGTTTGAATTTGGTCCAGCCCTCTCGGGACAGACGAATGTGAGCCGGGCAATGTGAGTCTAGCCGGGTAATCAATGGCATCGTCGTTGGGTTCATGGCTAGACAGTTGTTCATTGGGCTCTGCCGCCGCTTCTCTCAGGGCACGAGCCCACTCCAACTCGTCTGATGACCGCTCGTCCGGTGTAAACAGCTGGTCCACGATAGGCACCACTTTCTCGAAGGCTGTCCACAGATCGGGGTCTAGGGTGAAGCTTCGCGTAGGATCTTGGTAGCGGCCCAGGCTTGGGAAGAAGGATCCACGGTATACGTAGATGGCATTGTCTATGTGGATGACGTGTCCATCGAGCTCGCCGCTTAACACCTGTTTAAATTTGGTCCAGCCGTCACGGTGTAGCGTAACCGCATTCGATACGGTCTCAGCGGGCGACCAGCAAACATCTCCACGGTCTTCCACGAGGGTGATTTTATCTTCATAGACGTGTAACCCCACCCGGGGTGTAAGGGGCAGGATGGCTCGTAGGACGGGTGACATGCTTGCTCCAATGACGGTCGTTGAATGACGCACACTCTGTCTGACCCTCGTATTTATAGTCCCACTGTCAATACCACATCGCCAGGGTCAATAGGGCACAGACTATTGTGAGGCCAACCAGCCTTCGCTGTTTCCGGCGTGAGCGCTCGTGGTCCATAGCCCGAGCATCAAGGATGGCTGTCATAGTCCAGTAGTGGTGAGTGATGGCACACCTCTCCATCGAGTGCACTCTGTCGAGGACCGCTTCTGTGAACTCGTTCAGGATCTGGCGTCGCCCCTCGTTGTCGTCGCCATCTGCAAACATGGACCGGACCACTGCTCGGTAACCCGTGAGTGAATTCACCACGGTGGCATGCTGTAAAATGCGAGTCGCATAGGGCTGGGTCTCCGTCATGGCTCTGCAACCGTAGAAATGCAGGTGTGGAATCCAGAGAGACGTGTTTTATAGACCATGTCACACATGCGCGCCTAGATGTAGCTCTACGGGTGTAGTCCGTGGTACGTACTATTCTGATGGGTTAGTCCAAAAAAGAGAACAACAACAACAACACAGATTACAGATCAATCCTTTTATTATGCGTGAACATCATAGGAATGAATGTACTGGCCTGTCTGTGGGGGTTTCCCACAATGGCGGTCACCTTCCACCATTATCCGCCATTTGGAGCCGCCATTTTGGAGCCGCCATGTTGGAGTCGCCATTTTGGAGCCGCCATTTTCCAACAATGGCGGTCAGACAAATCTGGACATGTCCAAAGTTCACGCCCCATTCACCGCAACCGGAAGTGACGTAATTTTTATATCCGGGTGAAATAGGCGTCGATTTAACCTCTCGCTATATTGACGCCGGCGCGCTGCGGCCGGAGAACCAGCGCGCGCGCGCTGGGGGGCCGGGGGCGGGGCGGCCGGGGTGCGGGCCGGTAAAGTTGGAGGTCGTGTTTGAGCATTTACCCAAACCGGAAGCGACGCCATTTTTACATCCGGGTGAATTCACCCCAACCGGAAGTGACGTCACACACACTTGCGCAGACCCAACACCAAACCACGTGAACGCCATTGTGGGGAAAAACCCCAGTACATGACAGACACAGACAAGTCTAGACATGTTCAAAGATCACGCCCCATTCACCCAACCCGGAAGTGACGTCACAACCCACGTGATCTGCGCAGCAGAATGGAAACGACCCCCTAGTCTATCCCCCTCACCTAGGCTTCACATGGATACCTCACCCGATCCCAGCGGCCCATGAGGAGCCCACCTAGACCCCAAAAACGTCTATGTCCATAACATTTGGCTACCGCGGATGCGCAGAATGACCCTATTTCTACCCCACATCCACACCATTCTGACTCTACCCCACAAAGCTTCACTTTGACACCTTCCACGACCCATTCGAACCCATAGCGGTCCATCTCTATCCCAAACATACACCCACATAGCACCCAAGATGCCTGTTTTCTATACTACGGTCAGACTGCACATGCGCAGACCATTGAACACGGACGAACCATTACTGTAGTCAAGTGCTCCTGCATGAGAGCTTCAAAATAAGACCTCATACGACATCGTCGGTTCATTAGGGGCTCACCTAGACTCCAACATGTCCACCCCGTATGGGTCTATAGCCCCATAGCCATGCAGTATAGGCCTATGGGCTTACCCAGGCCTAGGTGACTTTTTCCAAAAATTTCACCGTTTCGCTCCGGGACCCTTCCCATAGTGTTCTAAATGACTAGACGTGAAAAACAAATCCAAACAACCCTACCGCAAATGTATAGAAGTAAGTTTCCCAGTGGGACAAACATTGGTCCTATACTCCAGTATGGGACTATATGGGTCTCGGTGACTTTTTAAAAAAATTTCACCGATTCGCTCCGGGACTCTTCCTATCATGTTCTAAATGACGAGACTAAGAAAACAAATCCGAACAACCCTACCGCAAATGTATAGAAGTAAGTTTCCCATTAGGTTCAACATTGGCCAGTGCGCCGGTATGGGACTATATGGGCTATATGGTACTTTTTCAAAAATTTCACCGTTTCGCTCCGGGACACTTCCTATCATGTTCTAAATGACGAGACTAAGAAAACAAATCCAAACTACCCTACCGCAAATGTCGAGAAGTAGGTTTCCCAGTATGGTCCTATACTCGCCATACTCCATATAGGAATTTCCCCGTAATTTAGGATAAAGTCCGTGTTCCGTATTTTTTCAGGAAAAATTTTACATACACCCACCCTGGAACTAGGGGGAGATAACTCTATTGATAGGCAAGCCCCGTTAAGCCCGGCGACCTATATACCCCCCATACCCCATATAGGCATTTTCCCAGATTTTTCGATAAAGTCCGTGTTCCGTATTTTTTTTTTCAGGAAAAATTTTACATGCACCCACCCATGACTGGATGCCCCTTCACATAGGCTTCACATGGATACCTCATACAACTCCATCGGCCCATTAGGGACTCCCCTAGATCCCAAAACGTTTATTTCCATACCCCATTCTCGTCTCGCGAGACTCCCTACTGCGAGAAAGAGTCTCACGTGTAAATGGGAGCCATCCCCCCAAAATTTGGGTGGTGAGTAGGCGGCGTATGATTTTCACCGTCTGTATCCGGCTTGTCATTAACCTGCTGACTCCGCCGAGTTAGAAGCGAATTGCTAAACATAACGTGGGCTATATAATTGGAAAATGACTCTTTCCGTTCGTTTCGCGAACAAATTATTGTCCGTATGTATACTTGGCCGTGAAAGCGAGTTATCTAATACAGGAAGTAGTTCGCACAGTTCCGATCCAATCTCAAAGAGAGCCGTGTCTACCGCAAGACAGTACATCTTCGGAAAATTTATGACCCATCCCAGGTTCTTAGCGTGACATGTACAATGTACTTGATCAGGGCAAGGCAGTTGCAGCATTTCTGTTCTTCATTCACTACATAGTACTGTTCACACGCACTATGATATGTTCTTTTGTTGCTATCACTATGCAAGTTTTGTTGTTAAAAAAATAAAACTGAACGTTGAACTTTATTTATGGCCTACTCGTTTGAAGCAGCAGACATACATTTAGTTGACCTAGATTCTGCATTGAAGATCAACCATTGAAACGCGGAAAACAACGAATTACGTCAATTATACCGTATTTTCGCCTGCATGTTGTCTGATCGTACTATTCTTGTTTATCTGATGATGCTAAACAATAATGATCTTGTGATCTTTGGGTTAGGTCATAAATTTTCTGAAGATGTACCATTTTGCGTGTCTACCCGCGGGAGAATAGTCCCGGTCGAGCGAGTGATGTCATGCTGCCTCGCTTTGAGATTGGAGATTCAAAAATGTCACCAGTTTACATGAGAGTCGCTTTGGTCTCCCGCGGGTAGACACGGCTCTCTTTGAGAATGTTCCATACCCTTTGGCCACCCCGCATGCGCAGAATACCGATATTTCAATGCCACACCCAGCCCATCAGATGCCCCCGCACATAGGCTTCACTTTGATACCTCACTCGACCCCATCGGTCCATTAGGGACTCCCCTAGCTCCAAAACGTCTATTTTCATACCCTTGGGCCACCGCGCATGCGCAGAATGCCGATATTTCAACCCCACACCCAGCCCATTAGATGCCCATTCACCTAGGCTTCACTTTGATACCTCACTCGACCCCATCGGACCATTTTATCTAGGCACTACTTTTTCTCCGCGGAAGCTTTACCGCGACCGCATCACCGCCAGGACCGCATCACCGCGGAGGAATACATCCCCTTTTCCACACAATTCAAGATGGCCGCCAAGCGCACACCGCCTCAAAAATTCAAGATGGCGGCCAAACTCTGGCAGATCGAGTTGTCTCCCTTGCGTCCAGTGTACAGATGGCGCTACTAGTTCCTCCACATGACCTCCACCAATGACCTCTACATCCGGGTGAAAGTTGGCTCAATTTATGCTTTATACACTACTGTGGACTTTGGATGACTTCCAAGGATTTTTGAGGATCTTAATGACTTCAAGGGACATACGACGAGGTATTACCATGGAATTGTACAGGTATTTGAGGACATCATGGATTTTGGGACCGTTATGTATGGTTTTGTGGGGACTTGCATGAACGTCTTACGAGGAATTATGCACTTTTGAGAACTTGTCATGGACTTTCGAAGATATTCTGAGACTTATGATGGATTTTCGTGGACTTTTCTGAATTTCGATGGATGTTTATGGACTAACGAAGGATTTTGGTGGACTTTCGATGAGTTCCAAGGATTTTTGAGGATTTTAACGATTTCAAGGGACTTACGACCAGGTATTACCATGGACTTGTACCGGTATTTCAGGATTTCATGGATTTTGGGACCGTTTATTACTTTTTGCAAATTTTAATAACTTAAAGGGACTTACGACGAGGTAATATCATGGATTTTGGGACTTCCATAAATATTTGAGGTATTTGGGATAGTATTGCTCTTCGGTGAAGCCGGAAGAGAGAAGAACACAACTCCGGTTGTTAAAGTTTAAAGTATATATTTATTTATACAAATTAATTTATTGAGAACAGTTTCAAAACGAATATAGAAAATGGGCATAGCGATAATTCTTCCCATATGTCAATTTCATCGCCATAACCCTGTGAATTGGCTGAGGGTTATCAATAACAAATGTAACGACACGCCCTGATTGCGAAATCAACTAATCAAAAGGATTGTTTGGCTGCCTTGTATATTCGAGCGGCAAAAGTCGGTTTATTAAGAATTTACGCATCTCAACGGCAGATTCTTCCGCTTCATCGTTTGATAAGTCGTCTTCCTCACTCATCGTTTTCTTAGTTGCCATTACTTTGTGATGAATCGGGTGTTTCTGTAGTTTTCTCCATAATCTTAAATTATGGACGTCAATATTTCGGAAACTTGTCTGTATTCCGGGTGAAAGTTTGTCGTATGCCATCTGCTGTGCAATTGGTTGCTTTATTCCATCTTCTACGTCAGCTTCAGCAAGGTCGTTTAGATCAGATTCATGATCAACAATCGTTTTATCTGCGAAGAGATTCCACAAGCAATCCTCATCCGATTTCTCATCACCATGTCCATTCTCGGCATTCTCGACATCATCGTTGTCAACATCATCATCATCATCATCATCATCATCATCTTTGCCATCTTCATCATCGTTATCATCTTGTTCATCATCTTTATCATCATCTTCATCATCATCATCATCCGAAATTTCACCGTCGTCATCATCGTCTACATTGTAGTACTCATCTTTGGCAAATTCCATTGCCTTCATCATCATCATCATCATCGGTATCAGTAGCGTCGGTATCACTTGGATCACCATGATAGCCGAAAGTTTGACCTGAAGTACATTCATTTTTATCATTACTACCGGAACTGGAAAATTTATCGACATTACCTCCGCCCACTCGACAAAACGTCTTAAGGTTACTCGAAGTTCTTAGGTTTGATGTGTTATACATATTATCCCTATCGGCGCATGGCCAAGCTCCGGTTTTCTGACGTTTCAACATATTAGACCGATTGGCGAATTTACGAGAGCATCCATCGCACTGAGAACTCATCTTTACTTTAGAACGACCGTACCACACTAGTCACACGAATTTGCCAAAGATGAATGATAGAGTTAAACTTCGACATTCGGCTAAAGTGAAATGACTATCACAAAAATTTCCAAAAATGTCACTTGAGTGCCGTTTGACTGTATGAATACATACCATTTCGCCAGAAGTAAGAGAATTTTTTAATGACTTTTCCATGGCTTTTCATAAACAATTTAAAATCGTGACTTTTTAATGACAATTCATGAGTTTACATTATTTCATGACTGTGGCAACCATATATATCATTGCTCCACTCAAAAACCTGGAAAATTCATCAATATCATATCTGTGAAGTGCGACATAAACGGTGTTTCCACAGGCTACTTGGGGGCGAGATTATATGCCGCCATAAACTACATACGATCAACCACCTCGCTGGGGGTCTAATAACACCCCAGCCACCAGTCAGATTTTTGGACCGGATTCGGGGCCTTCGCGCACATCGCCGGAAGTGACATCATATAGAGTAAAATAGATGTTTATCTAACATTTCGATTACTTTTCAAGTCTGCATAATACCTCTGTTGACCTAGCATTAAAAAGAATTATCTGGCGATAATTATCTGGACAGAGCATATGAAAAGTAGTTCGCTCATGTGCAACACTAAAGGAGTTGTTCGGCCCGAATCAAACTGAACCGTGCGTTGGTTGGTTTTCCCTATACGTCATAGCAACGTAGTAAAGGTCAACTTCCGCTATTGGTGGCAGGGATGGTAATGGAGCCTGCGAAATGGAGCATGCGCTGTGGGCAGGTTGACATACGATATGACAGCATATACTCTCGACCCCAAGCATCCTGTGGTGTTTCTCATATCCACAACCTCTTTATTATGTATATTCACGAACCTATAAGATACGGATAGTACGACGAAAGAAATTATCGACCAATTCTACCACATCCCATGCGTTACCAAATAATTATTACATGTAAAGAAGGAAGCCCAGGTGAGATCTAATTCCATTAGAAACTATCTCACAGCCAATCGGTGTGGATTATATGACGTCGTAATTTCCTTCGCGTGTCCAGTTGAACTCGCCCAGAAGGGTAATAGGATTGAAATAGATATCAAAATTTATTGTTAGCCTGTATATTCTTGTACATCCTTTTGCCGTACATCATGGAGCCAATTAAAGTTGGAGAAGTTTTGTTTTCGCGGCGATTCATTCAAAGTTGTTGATGTCATTAAACCCTTTTGTACCTATGAGGTACACAATCCAATTATTGGATGAAGGGAGAATTTCACATGTATTCTAAAACCAAGGGTCACGCTTGCATCACTTTGATCGTTAGTGGCGTTTTAGCACGTCAGTAGTATAGTAAGTGGATATAGACTCACTGTGACACATTGACCTGGCGTAAGAATCTGGCGTCGAGGTCAAATGCATTATAGTACGGGCGCAAACCGGCAGAAGAGTACGCCGTCTCAAAAAGGACGCCATCTCATGTGGAGGTCACGTGATGGTAAGTGCATGGGGCATGTATTCCTCCGCAGTGATGTGGTCTGGCGGTGATGCGGTCTGCCTTCGCGGACAGAAATTAGTCCCCAGACTTCAAATACGCTGCATGGACCGATTGGGTCGAGTGGGGTGTCAAAGTGAAGCGCTCCTCCAGGACCATATGAAATGCATGTACAGACTTGTATCTGTTTTTTTTCCATCATGCGGCGGTCACGCGATTATATGATGGCCGAGAGGGGCCATCGCACTTCGCCCTCAAGAAGTATGGGGCGAAGTCGCGATAGTACGAAGACGCGAAGCGATAATGTGAAGTCGCGAAGCGATACGCGAAGTCGCGAAGCGATATTGCGAAGACGCGAAGCGATATTGCGAAGTCGCGAAGCGATAACGCGGTGACGCGAAGCGATAACACGAAGACGCGAAGCGATAACGCGAAGCGATAATGCGAAGACGCGAAGCGATATTGCGAAGTCGCGAAGCGATAATACGAAGCGATACGCGAAGTCGCGATACGCGAAGTCGCGAAGCGATAGGCGAATTCGCGAAGTCGCGAAGCGATACGCGAAGTGGTATGAAAGAAATCACTGCGCATGTCACGTTCAATTAGGGTTTTACTGAAAATGTTACTATAACCACCTCAATCACAGATCTAAGGATTTACTGGAAATATAACCGCACATCCAACCCGGATAAGTTTTACATGTTTACTAGGAAATATTTTAGTTACAATACATCGAAAATGAATAGCGTTTTACCAGGAAATATTACACTAACCGCACACCAATACAGATAGTGATTTACTGGGAGATGCTATTGTATAACCATAAGCCAAATATATTGATTTACTAGGGACTGGAGAGAACTACGAAAGTATTGAATGATGGGTACTCTCTGCTTTGCTGGTATACATTTGCAAATACTACTTCTGTAGTCATTGTTTTCCCATGCTATTGTACCAGACGGGTATCTAGCATGGTATATACAACTGTAGCCGTTGTACTGCCACAATGAAACACATTTTATTGAAATTGTCATGGATGAAATGCAAGAACTATATTTCTAGGTAGTAAACTGAGTATTCTCAGCTGACCATGCGGACTATAATCGAGTGTCTACTCATAATTTATTACATGCAAAGAAAATATAACCGGGTTTGAATGTTCTACATTATACGATATATATCATATATCATGAAAAACATACAAAAAACTGTATATTTTGTTTTGTATTTCTTTTTGTTTTATCTCAAGATATAACTTAACAGAAAAATCCAGACAACCCATAAACACAATCTGTAGATGAGGAGTATCATTAAATAGTTTAATTTATACGACAATGACCAGATTGCCATTTCCAGCAAACTAGGATCGATTGTAGTGAACAGGCTGGTGACTGCATTGAATTATCCATCTCACCCGCCCACACTTACCCTCCTTCACCCTTAAGTCGCAGTCTGGGATATTTACTTGTGGAAATAAAGGTTCAGTAACTATAATTCGAAGCTGTAGAAACTGTGAAATTTAACAGTTCACTTTATGAGCTTTGCAACTGGGAATATATATGAAATTCAGGATAAGAAATCAAACAATGAGAATGTGGGGGTGGGGAAATAAGCCCTGCATTCAGTTGTATCCTGTAAATGGAGAGGAAATCAATCTGTTAATGGTTGAAATACATTTAGGAAAATAGATGTTTGCGTAAACATAGCCATTATAGCAATCTAACTCTTATTGTGGTACAACAGCAATCAATATTAATGTGATAAATTTGAAATTATACCTGAAATTCGACAGTCAACCAATATCAACAGTGCTGAGTGAAGCCTCGTTCCGAATTGAGCGTGACATGCGCAGTGATTTCTTTCATACCACTTCGCGTATCGCTTCGCGACTTCGCGTATCGCTTCGCGACTTCGCGTATCGCTTCGCGACTTCGCGTATCGCTTCGCGACTTCGCGTATCGCTTCGCGACTTCGCGCATCGCTTCGCGACTTCGCGTATCGCTTCGCGACTTCGCGTATCGCTTCGCGACTTCGCGTATCGCTACGCGACTTCGCGTATCGCTTCGTACTATCGCTTCGCGACTTCGCAATATCGCTTCGCGTCTTCGCATTATCGCTTCGCGACTTCGCATTATCGCTTCGCGTCTTCGTACTATCGCGACTTCGCCCCATACTTCTTGAGGGCGAAGTGCGATGGCCCCTCTCGGCCATCATATGATTAGGAGTGCATGTACTGACTTGTATGCCGTCCATTTGCGTACACTTCGCCATCCATAAGACGGCCAGCGAATCGTGTGTCTCCATTATCGCGGAGCGATATCCAGTACTTTACCGGATTCTGTTCGGCCTTCATCCGGCGGAGAACAGACCCGAGAAATCTGATAAATTACAGGTTTTCATACCACTTCTGAAACAAATATAGCCAGGGCTTATAAAATACATAGGTATGTATAACTTTCGTATCATCCAAGAGGTGTGGTGGGTCTGAAATTTTGAACAAGTAGTTCATCACATGACTCGAAAATGGCGAGTTACGTTGGGGTTACGTCGGTAGACTTTAGCTGATTGGCTGACGAAGTCACGTGGTATTGATTTATGGAAATTCCCTCCTGCAGTTGCCAAAAGTAGGTTGAACATGGATACGCACGATCCCAGGGTCAGTCTTACCGCGTATAGATGACCCAGATGGTTACAGGTTGGTATGCCGTCCATTCATTTGAGTCGGGGACTTGGGGTCCCTACGGAAGGATTTTGCAGGTCATGGGTGGGTGTATGTAAATTGAGGATTTGTCTCGAAAATATAAAAAGCGGAACACGGACTTTACCCCTACAATAGAGGAAAACCCCTATTAACCCTATCCCAAAGGGCTAATATCGGTCCCCGGGCTTATCGGGTTCTGCCTGGAGTAGGTGTATGTAAATTTAGGATTTGTCCCGAAAATATAAAAAGCGGAACACGGACGTTACCCCTACAATAGAGGAACACCCCTATCAACCCTATCCCAAAGGGCGAATATCGGTTCCTGGCTTATCGGGGCCTGCTGAGAGAGGTAGGGTGGGGAAGTGGGTGCATGTAAATTGAGGATTTGTTCCCAAAATCGGTTGTCTTGAATAACAACAAGTTCAGCAATGTTCATACAGTTTATTATCCCCAATGTTACATCATACCCAGGCTGGGGGAGCCGTCCTGGGTAGGTTTAGTATGTTCACAACAAAGCAAATTGAAATATAAAACACCGTGTTTTATTATTTAACGCACCGTCACATTAGGTACAAGCTTTTACTGAGCTCTACTCAACGATCAGCATGTAGACCTATAGAGTATGTACGGCATGTTATGGTATTCATCAGTGCATGGGTGAAGCATTCAGCCGATGGGGTGGTCGGTCAGCTTGGTAACGAAAAACGTGACATTGGTCATCCTCTCCACTGTCCACTTGGTGTCGGGACGTTGTTGTCGGGCCCATTCCAAGGCATCCACGGTGTCCAGTTTCTCCAGCATCGTCTCTAGCGACGCCCTATCCGTGATGGTAAACGATTGGTCAAATACCCGGATGTTACTGCTCGGGTAAAAGTATCGGACTTGGTCTGTCACCTTATGCTGCAGCACATAACCAAACGCCTGATTTAATTTGAAGGACGTAGCTTGGTCATTGAAGATGGCTTCCACGTAGCTATGTAAACGGGCGAGGTCGGTCAGTCGGAAATTGTAGATATCTTGAATAGGGCGATGACGGTGGAAACAGTGCCGTATCATGGGCCAATGGCGCTGATAGATGTCACCCACTGGATGGTCTTCGTGTAACAGATCGCTAGGAACATTTATGGGTTCATCCGCGAAGTGTACTTTGCTCCCCACGTCGTACAAAATCTGACCCAAGGTCTTGTCGTCGGAATTTGACTGTTGAATTAGGGCGACATCATCATCATCGGCCCTCGTGCGGTGGGTGTGAGTTCCCGCTCTCTCGATACTGTTGCCTGCGGGCTCTTCTACCTGCAAACGTGGGTGCGGATCAGGGTGTTGTGTACGTTGGTGTCGCAGCAACAGACTGGGTAGTTTGAAAAGCCGACCACATTCCTCGCACAGATGCTTGGGTGCCCCATGCACTGTCCGTTCGTGACACCGTAGACTGTCCAAGCGAATAAATAGTTTCCCACACCTCGTGCAGCTATACCGGGTGGTTCCGTCGTGCTTGGTGGACTCATGGCGGCGCAAGTCGTGCAGACGACTAAACGATTTGGAGCACGTAGTACAAGTGAACATCTTGGTGATTGACAGAGTGTCTGATGAAACGGCCAGGCCGCTTCCCTTTTATAGCACGCTAGCTGGTGATCTATTTTTAGCACACTCACTTCAAGTACCTCCAAATCGATGACCGAGATGTACTGGTGTACAACTGAGCCACATTTCGTACGTGTGTGTGTTTGTGTTTGAGTCCAACCGGGCACCATGTCGAATTACGTTCTCTCCGAAACTTCCTCTCATCGCATCAATATGCTCAGACCCATTCAATATAAACACAACCAAGAGATATCAACAACAACAGGCACATTGCGTAATACACATTGCGTAATGCCGTCAACGATCAGCGTGTAGTCTGTACGGCATGTTATGGTATTCATCAGTGCATGGGTGAAGCATTCAGCCGATGGTGTAGTCGGTCAGCTCGGTAACGAAAAACGTGACATTGGTCATCCTCTCTACGACCCACTGGGTGTTGGGGCGTTGTTGTTGGGCCCATTCCAATGGATCCACGGTATCCAGTTTCTCCAGCATCGTCTTTAGCGAAACGGTTGGTCAAACACCCGTATGCTACTGCTCGGGTAAAAGTATCGGACTTGGTCTGCCTCCTTATGCTGCAGCACATAACCAAACGCCAGATTCAACTTGAGGGTCGTAGTTTGATCGTTGAAGATGGCTTCCACGTAGCTGCGTAGATGGGCGAGGTCGGTCAGTCGGAAATTGTAGATATCTTGAATAGGGCGATGACGGTGGAAACAGTGCCGGATCATGGGCCAATGGCGCCGATAGATGTCACTCACTGGGTGATCGTCGTGTAACAGATCGCTAGGAACAGCTAGGAACGCTTGGGTAGTCCATGTATTGAACGTTTATGGCGCTGTAAATGATCCTGGCGCTGAAACGACAGTGTACATATCGTACAGCTATACCGGGCGGTTCCGTCGTGCTTGGCAGCCTCATGGCGGCGCAAGTCGTGCAGACGAGTGAATGATTTGGAGCCCGTAGTACAAGTGAACATCTTGGTGGTTGACAGAGTATCTGATGAAACGGCCAGGCCGCTTCCCTTTTATAGCACGCTAGCTGGTGATCTATATTTAGCACACTCAGTTCAACTACTCCCACTGTGATGTCACTTCCGCTTCCGTTCACGTGACCGGAACTGACCTTTGACCCTGCGCGCGCTAACAATACCGGATAAAAATTGCGCGCAGGGTCAATGGTCAGTTCCGCGCACGTGAACGGAAGCAGAAGTGACCTCACAGCGCCACCTGTCTTGTAACGACTTCCGGTTCCGGACACGTGACAGTAAACATGGAAAAACCGGGAGGTAAGATGCGGACCCGGATGTAAAACCACAGTATCCAGGGCGGCTCCCCCAGCCTGGGTATGATGTAACATTGGGGATAATAAACTGTATGAACATTGCTGAACTTGTTGTTATTCAAGACAACCGATATTCGATTGTATAATACAGCGGAGCTCCGAGCTCCGGAGCTCCGAGCTCCGGAGCTCCGACCCACGGGAGCTACCACCACCACCAGGCGTTGACCAGCGGTGGTGGTGTTGGTGGTGGTGTGTGGTAGTGCATGTGTGTGTGTTTGTGTGGTATTATTGGTGTGTGGTGGTGTCTGTACATATAGAGATTAACTCGTGTCCCTCATCATTCCATATGTATTGGACGACTAATCAAAATTTCGCTACCACTCGTACTGATGACGTCACAGATGACAAGGAAATCACTCAAGTTGTGGTCTACACCATGTACTTTCGCTACTACTTGTACTGATGACGTCACCGATGACGTCACAGCAAAGATATGGTATAATGCATGACAGATATGGATGGTCCATCTCTACAACAAATACCTTCCTTCACTGCCCCAAAATGCCCACTTTAGCTACTACACGTACTGATGACGTCACCAATGACGTCACAGATGCTGTGGACATCCCGCAAATCGTGGGAAAAAATTGGCACTGAGCCAATTATAAAACATGTTTTTTCGCTACTACTCGCACTGATGACGTCACCGATGACGTCACAGATGCTGTGGACATCCCTCAAATGGAGTCTATACCCCGAGAACTGCAAGATGACACTTCCCACGACGCATTCGGACCAAGGGTGGTCCATCTTTACACCAAATACCTTCTTCCACTGCCCCAAAATGCCCACTTTGTCTACTACTCCTACTGATGACGTCACCAATGACATCACAGATGACGTGAACATCCCTCAAATCGTGGTTTGCACCCCGAGAACTACAAGATGACACACCACAGGAGGCATTCGGACGAAGAATGGGCCATCTCTACACCAAATACCTTCTTTCACTGCCCCAAAATGCCCACTATCGCTACTACTCGTACTGATGACTGATGCCGTCACCGATGAAGTCACACATGACGTGGACATCCCTCAAATCGGGATCTACACCCCGAGGGCTACAACATGACACCTCCGACGACCCATTCGGACCAAGAATGGGCCATCTCTACACCAAATACCTTCTTTCATTGCCCCAAAATGCCCACTTTGGCTACTACTCCTACTGATGACGTCACCGATGACGTGAACATCCCTCAAATCGGGGGGGGGACATCCATCAAATCGGGTCTATACCCCGAGAGCTACAAAATGACACCCCCGCGACGTATTCGGACCAAGGATGGTCCCTCTCTACCCCAAACACACCTCCACACACCCCCTTGCTGATGGTACATGTACATGGACATGGACAAGAAACATGTACATGGATAGCGTGCATGTACATGAAGAGAGAGAGAATTAAGATTTAACGTCGCATTCCGCAATATTTCAGCTATATAGCGACATGGACAGAGTGTATGTACATGGAAGTGAACAGAGTATGTATACATGGACATGAACAGAGTCCATGTTTTTTCTTGATTGGATAAGAGCAGCCGAGAATACATCTAACGGGCAAGAACGAATATGACAGATGCAGCGCCAAATGCCGGCTTCTGATTGGACAAGAGCCTACTTGTATTGTAAATATACCCAACGCGGCTCCTCCATCGTGGGTATGATGTGCGGGAGGGGATAATAAACTATATAAACACTTGTTGGTGTTGTTGTTGTTTCCCCTATTTTAGGGGTAAAGTCCGTGTTCCATTTTTTATATTTCGAGACAAATTCTCAATTTACATGCACCCACTCCCCCATCCTACCTCTGTCGGCAGGCTCCGATAAGCCCCACTAGACGTGGTTGATAAAAGTTTTCCTTCATTTTTGGGGTAAAGTCCGTGTTCCGCTTTTTATATTTTCGGTGACAAATCCTCAATTTTCATGCACCCACTCCCCCACCCTACCTCTCTCAGCAGGCCCCGATAAGCCAGGGACCGATATTCGCCCTTTGGGATAGGGTTGATAGGGGTTTTCCTCTATTGTAGGGGTAAAGTCTGTGTTCCGCTTTTTATATTTTCGAGACAAATCCTCAATTTACATACACCCACCCATGACTTGTAAAATCCTTCCGTAGGGACCCCAAGTCCCCGACTCAAATGAATGGGCGGCATTCAAGTCAGTACATGCACTCCTAATCACGTGACCGCCGCATGATGGAAAACCCCCAGATACAAGTCTGTACATGCATTCCATATGGTCCTGGAGGAGCGCTTCACTTTGACACCTCACTCGACCCAATCGGTCCATGCAGCATATTTGAAGTCTGGGGACTAATTTCTGTCCGCGAAGGCAGACTGCATCACCGCCAGACCACATCACTGCGGAGGAATACATGCCCCATGCACTTGACCATCACGTGACCTCCACATGAGACGGCGTCCTTTTTGAGACGGCGCACTCTTTTGCCGGTTTTCGCCCGTACTATAATGCACTTGATCTCGACGCCAGATTCTTACGCCAGGTCAATGTGAGTCTATATCCACTTACTATACTACTCACGCCCCTATAGTTGTCATGCTAGTCTCTAAATCTTGTCGATTTCAGGCACGCGATGTGCAGGTGTTGCTTGCTCCGATTAATTGGCGGGCCAAAGCATTTTTTGTCGGGTATAGGGGTGTTAATCCAGTTTTAAATACACGAGAATATCTTTCTTCTCAGGAAATATCTCCACATTGTGCCGTTTTCAGTATGCGAGGATAGACATAATTCCTTGTTTACTGTGGTAAAACACCAAATTAGATCGGGCTGCAACAGGATGAGTCTTCACGTTTGATCACTCAGGCCGTAGGCCCGAGTGAGGCCAGAGTGGGCCGTAGGCCTGACTTATCAAACGTGAAGACTCGTCCTATTGCAGCCCGATCCAAGCTTGGCGTTTTACCACAGTCAACAAGGAATCATTTCTTAAATCGGTGTTTCTGACAGAAACAGAATTTTTCTATTCAGGGCGTTCAATTCAGTGCGGTCAAGGTGAAGATCACGGAACGTGCACCATCAAAAATAACACGTACTGTAGCACTTAGCAAAGGTTAGAACAAAGGTTCTCCAGGAACTGCTGTTAAATTACTCGATCTACGTATACTAATCGATGGCTTTTCCCACATGGATTTTAGAATATTAGTCTTGGCCTGGTAATCTAATCCTGGAAGTGCCCCGCGTATGCCCGTGGGTCGTGATACAGCATCTATCAGCGCAACTGATGGTCAAAATAGGTGATATTGCAGTTGATCTCAAAACTGTGAGTGAGTTAATAAAATTTAACGTCGCTTTCAACAATATTTCAGCTATATCACGACGAATCAACTAAGCACCACCCATCCCAGTTTTGTTCCCACTGCTTCAAAGAAGAAATCTTTGAAGCAGCATGGAACCAGACACCCTCCATCCACCCTATAAAACACCACTTACATGGTGCAACAAAGAAAAGTGATATTACAGTGCTAGACATCACATTATCAAGTTCCTGTCTCAAAACTGTGTTATGGTACCATACCGAGGCTTCACGATATCCGAATATGTTGATACTCGCGTGTTCCGAAACTCTATACCAGTAATTTTAGATTGAACCACACCTACAATAATCATCAGACCCTGATATGATTGTGCTGAAGATGGAACTTAATGTCCTGATTAGATTCAGCTAACAATATTTAGCAAATTATCCACATAAGATAGGATCACACCACCACCCAAGTAATATTGACTCCGGGAAGTAGTAATGGACAATGTCAGCTCGCCATCTATCAAGGTAGCATCTGAAAACAGTTAGAAACACCTCACCTCATCACAAAATTCTCCTTTGTTTAACTTTCAGACAAAGGTCTGAAGGTCAGAATGTATTAGAAATAAAACTTGCAGACAAAAGCTGAAATCAAATAAAAAGCTGAATTTTTCATCGCTGATATAAACGACACGCGGTACGACTTCGCGGATGAGTGTGTTTTGTTCAAAAGACACTCTAAACGACTGTACAAAATTATAGGAGTACCTGAATAGCAATGAACAATGGGAACACTTACAGCTTTGCTTAATTCAGCTAAACGAATCAAACTGTGAGAAAATAAGATAACCAACAGAAAAAGCAAGGCCCGTCGTCAGTATTTTATGCATAACGCTCCTGTGCGTGAAACAGATTCGGTGAAATATCTCGGTGAACATGTCGACTCCAAGTTGACGTGGGACAAACATGTCCGATTTGAAAGTTAGTCCAGCTAATAAATCCCGTGCATTTCTTCAACGCAACACATCATCGTTCTCATTACATGCTTAGTGATACAAGTTATTCATTAGACGAATAGTTACCTCATCGTTTTAGGACCCGTATACCAAGAGCGAAAATCGACTCAATGTGTAACAAATAAATTTAGCACGTACGACAAAATACAAAAGAATTAAAACAGGGTGGCACCTTTGAGACTAACTACGTTCAATGGTCACGAGCTTTCGCAGATAGTGGATATCTGCTTCGTCAAGTGAAGTAAGTCTTAAAGGCGCCACACTTTGTTAGTCTTTTACACTACACAGACTAACACAGCTACCCCCAATTTCAGTGTAACACAAGTGGCATACCTTGCCGGAACAACGGAGACAGGAATCCAAGCTTCTGTTGTTTTATTAAATACACAATGGATTTGTTCCAGTTCTTGACTCATTTATGTATCAATAATAATAACACATGAGAGCATTTATAGACCAATTAAAACGTCAGAACAGTCAGAGCAGTCAACTCCTACAGATACCCGTAACTTCCCTTTTCCCTTCATCTACAATCCTGGGGAGCTCTCTGAAAGCAAATATTGTGCTAATCAGAGGTCAAACTACTCTGAAACGCAAACACTAAATGACCCATTGGTCTCACAGGTTTTTTGGGTGTTAAATCCGGATGTTCACATTTGTAATGACGCGGTGAGCACAGAAAGCGTTTCTTTCATGCATGTGTTCCCATGTGTCTAATCAACTGTTTCTGGGACGTACAACTGTACTCACATGTTGAACACCTGAAGGGTTTCTTTCCAGTGTGAGTTTTTTTGTGCGTCATAAGGTTAGCTGGGGTTGCACAGCTATACTCACACAATGGACATTTGAATGGTTTGTCTCCAGTGTGTGTTCTCGTGTGTTCGATCAATCGTTGATTTGAGCTGCACCTGTACTCACATGCTGAACACTTAAAGGGCGTCTTTCCAGTGTGAGTCTTCATATGGGTCATGAGATTACTCCGACTTGCACATCTGTGCTCACACAATGAGCAGGCATATGGTTTCTCTCCAGTGTGAGTTCTCATGTGTATAGTAAGATCAGCTTGTAGTGCACAACTATACACACATACTGAACATTTGAAAGGTTTCTCTCCAGTATGGGTTCTCATGTGGTCAGTTAGCCGTCGTCTCCATGCACATCTGTAATCACACACCGAGCATTTGAATGGTTTCTCTCCAGTATGTGTCCTCTCGTGTCCAGTAAGCTGGTGATGTGACGCACACCTGTAATCACACTTTGAACACTTTAAGCGTTTCTCCCCAGTATGAGTTGTCATATGGTAGGTCAGGTAGTTCCGTAATGCACACCTGTAATCACACAGTGAACACTTGAAAGGTTTCTCACCAGTATGTTTTCTCATGTGTTCATTAAGTTGATGCTTACTACAACATCTGTACTCACACACTGAACACTTAATAGGCTTCTCTCCAGTGTGGGTTGTCATGTGTTTAACCAGACTGGATTTCTGTGAACACCTAAATTCACAAACTGAACAACTGTATGGTTTTTCTCCAGTGTGAGTCCTCATGTGTATCGTCAGATTACCGTGGCTTGAAAACCCATACTCACACACTGAACATTTGAAAGGTTTCTCACCAGTGTGAGTTCTCAAATGATCGTTTAAGGTTTGCTGGTGTGCACATTTATACCCGCACACTGAGCATTGGAAAGGTTTCTCCCCACTGTGGATTCTCATATGGTTCCTCATATCCTGTTTTTGCGCACAGGTGTGCTCACATCGGGTACACTTGAGGATTTTCTCTTCAGTGTGTTTTAGCATGTGTCTTTTCAGCTGCCTGCGCTGGATAGAGCTGTAATCACATACTGAACACTTGAATGCTTTCTCACCCGTGTGGATTTTCGTGTGTTCCTTCAGAGAAGATTGTGTGGCAGATCTATACTCACAGACTGAACATTTGAATGGTTTCTCTCCGGTGTGGGTTCTCAAGTGTTTAGGCAGATCCGACTGTTGTGCACACCTGTACTCACACAAAGAACACTTGAAGGATTTGTCCCCAGTATGAGTTCTCATGTGTTCAGTCAAACTCCGCTGTCGTGCACACCTATGATCACAAATTGAACACTTGAATGGTTTCTCGCCAGTATGTTTTCGCATGTGGCTTGTCAGCTGATTCGGACGATTACACTTGTATTTACACAGAGAACATTTGAATGGTTTATCTCCAGAGTGAATTCTCATGTGGTCAATCAGGGTTGACCGCTGTACAAACCGGTTCCCGCACACGGAGCATTTAAATGGTTTCTCTCCAGTATGTATTCGCATGTGGATTTTCAGAGTACCTTGTTTTGCACACCTGTACTCACACAATGAACACTTCAAAGATTTCTCTCCAGTGTGTGTTCGCAAGTGGCTAATCAGATCAGCTTTTCGTGAACATCTGTACTCGCACACTGAACAAGTAAATGGTTTTTCGCCGGTGTGAGTTTTCATGTGCGAGTTCATGTTCTCTCGGGCGGCACATCTATAGTCACAGTCTGAACATTTGAATGGTTTCTCCCCAGTATGCGTTCTTATGTGTCTAGCCAAACTATGCTGTCGCGAAAAACTGTTCTCACAGAAGGAACACTTGAATGGCCTCTCTCCAGTATGAGTTCTCATGTGTGCCTTAAAATTAGTTTGATAGGCAGACCTATAGTCACAGACTGAACATTTGAATGGCTTCTCTTCAGTGTGGGTTTTAATATGGATGCTCAGTTCCTGCTGTAGCGCGAATACATACTCACACATGGAACACTTGTATGGTTTCTCCTCAGGGTGATTTTCCAGGTGTCCAACGAATTCCTCCAGCTGAGGACCCTTGTATTCATAAACTGAATGCGCGAATGGTTTCTCGTCAGCTGTAGTTCCCATGACTGTTTCTGTGCGAATACAGATAGGTGCAGAGAATCCGAGAAAATAACCCTGAATATCCGGTATAAGTTTGAATATATAATATTATCTTTAGATGGGAACCTGCAGAAAATAGATAGGCCTATACTCTCTAACAAAAGATGCACGTAGCTTCGTATTACATTCGTTCCATTGTTCTATTTCTGTGATGAACTGGGCTCAAGACGGAAGATGTGTTATTTAGCCTCTATTCGTGGTTTTCAGTCTCTCTGTTGTGATTGAGGTCTCTTGGGATTCGCCGTACACTGGATACAATTCCGTCTGCTGTCCTTGTGTATCCTGCGAAATACATACAACACATTGAGAAATGATTTCGCTGGTACCCATTACACAACAAGGCATAAACTGCACCAAATGACTGTTTGTCGATCTTAATATTATGAAAGAGGGGCTGACACAATAGGGCCAGAAGATAAAAGTTTATTGGTTACCTGTACCATAATCAGGAAATAAGAAGTGCAATCCGGCAATCTCACTGGATAATTGGTAGGCCCATTGTGCAATTCACCCATTGACATGACCATTCCTCTTGCGGTCTGTACACCAATCGTGCAAAAGGTGAAAGACGACAGTGATGGAGCGGATTGGGGGAGAGGGGGAGGGGGGGAAAGGAAAATGCAAAATAGAGAAGGAACGTTGATGTTATGCACCCTGCGTCTTAAATACTACAATACAGAAAGAATGATGTCTTGTTCGTCTGACTCCAGTCATTAATTCTTATATTTTAATATCACCTCTTGACTGGCTTCCATCAGTTGTGGGTGTACCATGGCTGCACACTCACACATAACAATGCCATATCAAGATCAAGCAGCTGTGGTTTATCTGTAAATGACTCTATCTATTATGTTAATGTATTATAATATAATACAAACAGTATCTTACTCTAAGTCTCCCGTTTCAGATGACACGCTATTTACTACATGTATATGTGGCCTTATATTTGCAGGGGCGTTTGGGGGGGTATCAAGAGTTCTTTGTTCTCCTGGTCCCTTTCCCCACAAAAAAGTGCAATTCAGAATAAGAAACATTCATGCTGAATTTTGGATGACGGATATTTTGTTATACATTTGTAGGCCTACATGTATTCTGTTAAGGGGTTGACATACGTTCAACTACCTTTTTTTCATAGAATCACAAGTGATCTGATCGCTAAATAGGCAATACAGTTGGTGGCCAATATCATACACCAAAATGTTCCCCAAACCTTGCTGAATGTGAATATGACACCTCTTTGAACAAACAATGTAAATTGGAGAATATAATTACCAAAACAATGGTTTTTGGGACTGCCAGCAGAAGTACATCAATATCGAACAAAACAATATTGAAAAACAGTTAAGAAAATTCTGTATAGTATGTTCAACACCAAATATTATGTTAGATATGAAAATTGATTTGGGAAGTATTTTTAAATATTTATTTTACTTCTTCAGTAATTGTCTTAGTCTAGAAATTTTGTGTACCCGACATGTGGATCAAATCACAGATATGTTTCAATTGGCAATTAACTATGCAGCTTCTTTTAGAACCAGGCACAATCACAACAGGCTGTGAATGAATGGAAGACAATAGGCAGTTGGGGATTGAATAGAAAGAATCCATGACATTTTCCTCACTGTCTGCACAAACTGGTTTAGATGTATTAGCTTTTCAAACTAACACAGGTTGGTGACAGGAGTGTGACACACAGGTCTGTCTTGGGTGGCGAGACGCTTTGTTTCTGTAATTATATTGTTTGTTCAAACTGAAAAGGGTGTCATATTCACATCCAGCAAGGTTTGGCGAACATTTTGGTATATGATATTGGCCACCAACTGTATTGCCTATTTAGTAATCAGCTCACATGCGATTCTATGAAAAAAGGTAGTTGGGCATATGTCACCCCCTTAAACACGAGGAGTGCTCAATAACCTTACACAGATTTTGCCCGATATTGTTCTACAGTTCAATGCTTTTCCTCTTAATAGAATAAAAAAATCGTATTATTGAATCGAATTATACATTGCTCAATACTGATACCGCAGTGGACATATAAAAGGTTTTACAACGACTTATAGTACATGTAGTGGAGATTGGGGTACACTGGGACGTTTTTCACCTTTTCGCATAAATCTCTGTTATTATTGTCCGGTAGTGAAGCCTTATATCCTCTCGTTATAACTTATGCTTATTATGACACAGTCACACAAAAAAATCTGAAATATCTGTTATACTTTTCTCCAGAATTCTGTTTTAAACACGTAAAAAAATGTGTCCCAGTTTGCCCCACTATGGGGTACTCTGGGACACCCATTAGGATTCGATGCGACAATAATTAAAATACATTTTATAAGAAGTATATACTAATATGTTTCATAGCAGTTTAGAAGATTCAACAGCGGTGGTTAAGTTAGTTGCTATTTTAGGCCCCTGCTTTACGTAAAATATTTCCCAGGAGGCAAATTTGAGGAAACAATAATTTGTGTGATTCTCATCCCAACGAAAGCATTTGACTTTGAAAGTTTTAGTAAAACTCATCAAACCTGATAGGATTAGCAAATACTACCATCTAGAAAACAAATTAATGCACTTTCATGTCATTTTAGGATGAAAGGAAATTTCACCATTTGATTATTATTTTCCCAGTGTGCCCCGGCAAAAGTGCCCCACTCTGCCCCAGACGCGGCAAAAAACTAATACACAAAAAACTAATACATACAGCTGAGATACTAAATCGATATAATAAAATTGTACCTTTGTCCATCATCTCCCAGTAATAACAAAACAGCAATGAAGTACTGCTGAAAACCTCTCATAACGAACTATCATCCTCAGTCCGAAAAATTTACTTGGACTGCTCAAAAACAGTTTTTGTGTCCCTAATTGTTTTACCAATGATAGGTTTTATATAGAAGTTGTATGGGGGTGATAGCTTTCTGCTGATAGTAATGTTATGTGCCTCTTGTTCTTAACAAAAGAGCTAGACGGCTTGTTCCACTGTGCCCCATGCCCCTCTGTACCTAGCTCCGGTGTAGCCTTGTTCCATACTACGTGAGAACAACGCTACGGCTGCAAGCCAGTCACCAGATCGAGTTGTTGGGAAATTGCCGTACGGGCAATATTTGCCGAACCAATTGACCATAACCAATAAAATAATTCGATTCTATGTCCACTTACCTTTCATAAAAAATCCTTGTTTATGAATGACCGTCCGTTTTTAGCTTGGCAAGAGATCGAAACTCGGACGAGGGGGGTAAAACTGTCCACATCGCCGCCATCTTTACATCGAAAAGTTTTACATGGACAGTATAACCCCCTCGTCCGAGTTTCGATCTCTTGCCAAGCTAAAAACGGACGGTCACTCATAAACAAGGATTTTTATGAAAGGTAAGTGGACATAGAATCGAATTATTTTATTGGTTATGGTCAATTGGTCTGGCAAATATTGCCCGTACGGCAATTTCCCAACAACTCGATCTGGTGACTGGCTTGCAGCCGTAGCGTTGTTCTCACGTAGTATGGAACAAGGCTACACCGGAGCTACTCTGTACCCCAATCTCCCCTACTTTCCCTTTTCCGAACTTACTGTTGTTGTTGGTGTGTACCGCGGTATCTGTAAATCCGCTCATCAAAATCTAAATAAATAATGTGGTGCAACACAAATGTCTTGATGGGTTTTCTCTGGATTCTGCTTGCTCACTTATGCTCGATAAAGTACAGTACGTTTGGCAGCGGAAAACTTTTGAAAGAGAAAAACTTTAAACTGCTTACCGAACAGAACAAAGAAGAAAAGTAAACCGGTCGGATCAACCGATACACCAAGTGTCGTGGCGCGATGTGTACAGGGGAAGTAACTCCATGATCAATATTCGAACTCAGAAACACAAGGTTGCACACCACCAAATGATCTCCTTACTATTGGGCTCGGACCACTATTAAATTTACATTGACGGCCATGTTAATGAAAGTGCACCTGGCTGATTTATTAATTATTTTTGGACTTTCATCTCTTGGCAGTTTGTAGTTCCATTCAAGTCCTGCATCGCCATCTACTTCTTGGCGGGGGTCGCCCATCAAAATTTCGAACCAGAGCGTCCTGTTGGCAAGCACTGTACTTCCGGCGAATAACTTACCTCCAAAAAGCAGAGTCTACGCACCTGCATATAGTGCCTCAGACTGGCATGAATTATGCAGTGAATTCAAAATAAAAGTCACAACTCAAAAGGGCACTTGTCATGCTTAATGTTGGCCATGCAAGCCCTTGTCTCATTATCAAAAGGAAGCTGGGGAAAAAATCAGCACAAAAACTTGTCCTCTATGGCAGAGGTTATTTAGAGGGCTAGGGACTTTTTTTTAGTGGTCCGAGCCCTATTTATGTAGTAAATTGGCCTGAAACATGTCCAGAAAACTCTATTCCCAATATTCCCCGACGACTAATAACATATATTGTCAGAAAGCCTGACTTCTGGCTTCAAACATATCAAAAATTGAGGTGACCTTATGTACCGTACCATTTTTCCGAGTCACAGCGGGATAAAGATATGCCGTAGAATAAACACCACCATGGCGACGTCAAGGGGTGCGTTTTGAAAATTTCCTAAGATTTATTTTTATTTTCAAAGTGACCAAGAAACTTCTAAGTTATGAAGACCAACTATTGTAGAGAGATAAACAAAAGGTATTACACAAAACAATTCACTTCCGGAATGAATATGGTCCAATGACTGTAGCCGGTCTTCTATTCTCAGGGATAACCCTCGGTTCAAGAAACATTTAGTGGTGTGTAACCTCAAGCTTTGATAGGTGAATATAGGGTAGGGGGGCGTGGCTTTCCTATCACAGCTCAGAGTGGACGTAGGTTAAAATGTCACGATAAAAATTGACCTTCCAAAAAGTGGCTTTTCGCAATCTTTCGCTGACGAAAATAACGAGAGAGAAAAAATATGCCAATTTGATACAGTTTGGTCGACCTGAGCTTCTTTGACCATGTACCATCTCTCATCACTGTTTTGATGCTGACAAAATGTGATCAAATGTGTGGGAAAAACATTGACTGATTTTCCTTTTTTGGCGCCTTTCTGGCATGTTGTAAGAATATGACCTACGCTATTTTTATCTCGTGACCTTTCTGATCACGTGAATAAACACACGTCGCTATTGGTTTATAACCGGCAAGGATCGAGTTCTGGTGCCGTGAGCAAAAAGGTCAACCACATTCTGCGCATGTCCCTGTCAACTGGAGAAAGAAACACAACGGTTTTGTTGACAATATCCGTGTTTGAAGGCAGATTCCATCTAATTAAAGGAGTCATTAGGTGGTTGTCATAGTGCTGGAGATGCCAAATCATATTATTTATTCGATAAAATGCTTTTCGTGCCTCTGTCTCAATTCCCCACGCCATGTGCAGTTAAAGATCTCGAGCGACTGACGTCTTTCCATTTCGGGCCCTATCAGTGATTCGGGCTGAGGGGTCCGATTCAGCAACAACTATCAAAACTCCTTAGCCAATGTTTTCGGGCTAACGAATCACATGAATTCCAGCGTGACGGAAGTACAAGGTACCCCGGTACCCATGTTTTCAGCTCTTCTGAACCCCTGTTATTACTCGTCCATGGTAACATCTGTTTTGAAATATCATTTTCCTAACCCTATTACTAAGAACTGTAGGATGAGAGAAAAAAGGGAAATACAGCTGTTTTTTACCTGGTCACGTGACATTGGAATACCGCGTGATGGAATTACAGAGCAGTAACCTTATGAAGACGTGTCGGTATATATATATTCCATCAAAACTCGAATGTTTCTCATTTCGGGTGATGTTTTATTCGAATCCTGAGCGCCTGGACTACATTATATGTGATTTCCGTCAAGTAAAGTTTCAAATTGATCAAGGTGATTAGTATATAAAGGCTATATTGACTCAATAGGTGTTCTGCGCAAGTGTGTGATGTCACTTCCGGTCACGTGACCTTTGGGGATGTATTTCGCCACGGTGATGCGGTCGGTGGTGATGCGGTCGCGGGAAAAAACCTCCGCGGACAGAAAGTAGTCCCAAATTACCGGGGGAAATTCTCTGGCTATCTTTGGGACATTCTGGGGGCGAGACTGGTCCCTATTGGACCGATTGGATCGATTGAGATGTCAAAGTGAAGCGCCCCTCCAGGACGATCAAGTCATGGGTGGGTGCATGTAAAATTAGGATTTGTCCCGAAAATATAAAAAGCGGAACAAGGACTTTACCTCTATAATAGGGGAAAACTTCTATCAACCATGTCCAAAAGGGCTAATATCGGTCCCCGGCTTACCCGGGCCTGCTGAGAGAGGTAGGATGGGGGAGTGGGTGTATGTAAATTGAGGATTTGTCCCGAAAATATAAAAAGCGGAATACAGACTTTACCCCTGCCATAGGGGAAAACCCCTATTAACCATGTCCAAAAGGGCTAATATCGGTCTTGCTTATCGGGGCCTGCTGAGAGAGGCATGGTGGGGGAGTGGGTGAATGTAAACCAAGGATTTGTCCCGAAAATATAAAATGCGGAACACGGACTTTACCCTCAAAATAGGGCCTGATTCGCACATTTGCATCTATACGGGAAATGCCTGTATGAGGCATAGGGGTGGTCGTTTCTTTTTGTGGATTTTACTATGGGTTGTGGGGTCTTGTTTTCTTTGATGGGAAGGGTCTGGATAGGCCTACTGGCTCATTGGATAGGTCCATACCAGGCAATTCACACATGTTCATTGCGATATGGGTTGTGGGATCTTGTTTTTCACGTCTCAACACGTAGAACACGATGCGGTGAAATTTGTTGAAAAAGTCACTGTGCGCATGCTTAGTGGGTAAATAGCGCTGGGTGGACGTTTTGGGGTCTAGGTGAGCTCCTAGTGGTCCGACAGTGTCGTATGCAGTCTTATTTTGAAGCTCTCGTGGAGGAGCATCCGTCTGGACTAATGTATCGTGCGTTTTCAATATTCTGCGCATTCGCAGTGTGGCCGTAGTATAGAAAGCAGGCATTTTGGGGGTACGTGGGTGTGTGTTTGGGGTAGAGATGAACCGCTAATGGGTCGGGGGAGGTGTCAAAGTGACCGGATACTCATCTTACATCCGGGTTTTGCCATGTTTTACATCCGGGTACCCTGGTTTTTACATCCGTGTACACATCTTACATCCAGCGCAGATCTGTGTGCGTAGGTCACCTGGTTTGGTGGTGTGAGTCTGCGCAAGTGTGTGACGTCACTTCCGGTTTCAGAATGACCAAAAACTACCTCCGACAACAGAAGATTTCCAATTTTTCCTTAGAACTTAGACGTATGCATTGCATGTACTGACCTTCAGCATCCGGGTTTCCCATCGAGTGTTCCATCCAGGGTTCCCACTGGGTTTTTCCCGGCCCGGCCGCACGCATGCGCTGATTATCCGGCCGCACATATGCTCGGGTTATCCGACCGCATGCATGCGCGGGTGATGGCCGCCGGAAGTGCGCAGGTCACGGGGCATGTATTTCTCCGCGGTGATGCGATCTGGCGGTGATGCGATCGTGGGGAGAAGCTTCCGCAGACAGAAAAAGTAGTCCCGAGACTTCAAATACGCGGGAGTTCCCCCCAGCGTGGACGTGCTGGGATGTTTGGTATAATGAAAGGATTGACCTGTAGTCTTTGTTGTTGTTGCTCTCTTTTTGGACTGACCAATCAAAATAGTACTTATCACGCACTACACCCGTAGAACTACGTATAGGCGCGCATGTGTGACATGGTCTATAAAACACGTCCCTCTGGATCCCACACCCCATTCCTACTGTTGCAAAGCCATGCCCCATCATGGGATCCATCCCTATGAGACTCGCATTTTACAGCATGCGACCGTGGTTAATTCACTCGCGGGTTACCGGGCAGTGATTCGGTCCATGTTTGGAGATGGCGACGACAACGAGGGGCGACGCCAGATCCCGAAAGAGTTCACAGAAGCGGTCCTCGACAGAGTGGACTCGATGGAGCGGTGTGCTATCACCCACCACTACTGGACTATGACAGCCATCCTTGATGCGCGGGGGTTGGACCACGAGCGCTCACGCCGGACCCAGCAACTGCTGGTTGGCCTCACAATGGTCTTTGCCCTATTGGCCCTGACGCTGTGGCAATGACAGTTAAAAAAAGAACGGCTCTTCAGAGCCTCCACAGATGCACTTATGTTCAACCGATATATACGAGGGTCAGTCACAGTGTGAGTCATTCACCGTTCGTCATTGGGTCAACCATGCCACCAAGGGACCTGATCATAAATACGAGGGTCAGTCAGAGATGTTTGCTGGTCGCGTGCTGAAACCGTATCGAATACGGTTACGCTTCACCGTGACGGCTGGACCAAATTTAAACGGGTGTTGAGCGGTGAGCTCGACGGACACCTCATCCACATAGACAATGTCATCTACATACACCGTGGACCCTTCTTCCCACGCCTAGGCCTTTACCAGGACCCTACGCGAGGCTTCACTCTAGAACCCGATCTGTGGACAGTCTTCGAGAAAGTGGTGCCTATTCTGGACCAGTTGTTTACACCGGACGAGCGGTCAGCTGTTCAGTTGGGCTGGGCTCGTGCCCTGAGTGATGCGGCGGCAGAACCCAATGAACAAATCATTAACCGCGACAAGGAGGAAGACGAGAGGAACTATCCGGTTCTCCTCCTTGACCTACAGAGATGTCCTGGATAAACCTAACACCCGTAGTCCACCGTCGGAGGACGACGACGACGTCATAGATTACCCGGATAGGCTCAGTCAGCCCAGTGACAATTGCATCCATACAACGGAGGCCGGTACAGAATTGGAACCTAAATGAAAGCATCCGTAAAGGAACTGTGACCCAAGCGCTAGATATTCACAGATGGTGTACGTTTCATGTTGCAATCCCATGATGCACCATGTTGAAGCCTAATAATTAGAGCCGATTAGAGCTTAAACTATACGAAGTGAAAGGTCCCGCTCACCACTGACCCGGAATACAGAACCCACCGCGGTGGAGGACAATTTTACCACAGATCCTGATGAACCACCCATAGAAGTATTACCCATACAGGAAGCTGTGCGTACAATCTACCAACATCATTGGCCTACCATCCGGCACGGTTTTCACCGCCATCGCCCTATATTGGGCTTGTACAATTTCCGGTTGGAGGATAACACCTGCCTACCTCACCACGCCTATACCATTTTTGGAGACCATTTTATACGGTATAAGGAGACGGACCAGCTCCGGTACTATTACCCCAGTCACAATACCTTCGTGTACGCTCAACCCTTCACCATTACGGATCGGGCGTCCCTGGACACGGCACTGACCCAACTAGAGACCTTGGATAGCTCGGAATGGGCCAGACAACAACGCCCCAACACCAAATGGCAGGTGGAGATAACGAACAATGTTACGTTTTACGTGACTAAAATGATCGATCACCCGATCCTTTGATCTCACGTCATAAACTTTTCCTCCCTAGAAATACGAGGGACAGTCAAATCTTGTACCATTCACGTACTGACCATGACGGAGCATATAATACGGGCGTTTCTCAGCTTAACCCCCTAGGTCTTCCTGTACGTCTATGAGGATAAGGCCGATATCATGGAGGAGGTGGGAGACATGTGATGCGGACCCTACACAACCGTGCCCGGCTAACATTCGTCTGTCCCAGGAAGACTGGACCAAATTCAAACGGGTGTTGTCTGGTGAACTGGACGGCGACCACATTCACTTGTGTCACGATGTGTACGTCCGACGCGGCTCCTTTTTCGCTCAATTGGCTCAGCTAGATGAGGTACAGTGCATTTTATCCTTCACCCTGTTCTATGGTCTGCATTGGAAGATGCCGAGGCAGATGTGGATCAAGTGCTCACGGAGGAAGAGCGGTCATCAGACGAGTTGGACTGGTCATTTGCCATGGACGATGTGCTGGCAGAAGCCAAAGAAAAAAATCAAAAAGAAACTCCGAACCCGGCCCAAGATATACCCGTTATATATAAACGATAGAGCCAGGGTCCATCATCATTTGTCACCATGAAGCGCTGGGAGAAGGTATTGGATAACTTATACTACAGTCCCGACAGTCCGGCTGCGTATAGTGCATTGCCGGCTCTCTATCGAGCTGCCAAACCCCAGGAGATATAACGTGCCCAAGTCCGAGATTGGTTAAAAAGACACCTATACCTTACATCAAGCTGCCCGTCGCCATTTTCCACGGAACCGGGTCATCGTGGCCCAGTGACAAGCGGGTTTGGTCGATATGAGCGCCTTTGCCAAACACAACGATGGGAATCGGTATATCTTGACATGCATCGATATCCTGTCGAAGTATGCGTGGATGGTACCCATCCGGACGATACTTAACCAACCTAGAACACCAGCTGCGAGTGGGAGTCAAAACCAGTCTACAGACCTTCTCCACACCAGTCAAACCCGTGATCGAAACGAGCCCTGTCATCATCACAACGACACCACGTGTACAAGCCACATCGAGCTTCACACCGAGTATACAGTCCACGTCAACACCTACACCAAGTATTGCAGGGACCACTACGTCTGAAAACCCACCGGATTTCATCACTCACAGTGAACGCTCATCGACAACGGCGATCGATGTTGTTGTTGTACCCGCCACCCCAATTCACTCGTACCAAATTTACAAGAGCGGGTTACCACGACAGCGGATACTCCTCCAACGATGGACCCCCGGTAGCAGCACCCCTTCACTTGCGTCATCGCAGGACCGACGGGTTCCGGCAAAACACACTTCATCAGGAAGCTCCTTCAACACGCCGACAGCATGATCACTCCACCCATTGCCCGAGTCGTGTGGTGGAGCCTTCGAGAATGTGGTGCCTATCTTGGACCAGCTGTTCAGTTGGAGTGAGCTCGTGCCCTGAGAGAAGCGGCGGCAGAACCCAATGAACAAATTACCAAACCTAGCAATGAAGCGGAGGCAGACGACGATGCCATTGATTATCCGGCTAGACTCAGTCAGCCCAGTGTCATGACCACCCGATCCTTTGATCTCACTTCATAAACTATTTCTCTCTATAAATACGAGAGACAGCGAAACAGCTCACCAATTACCAGTATACGAGTTGTCAGAGCATTTCCATCATAGCTCTGTGAAGTCATATGACGCAGTCAGTATGTCGGCACCTCTTCCCACTTCCCACTTTCCTTATATGTGTTGTAATTCAAATCTGGTACCATTCATGTACTGACCATGACGGAGCATATAATACGGGCGTTTCTCAGCTTGACCCCCGAGGTCTTCCTGCACGTTTATGCGGATAAGGTCGATATCATGGAGGAGGTGGGAGACATCAGTGATGCGGATCCCACACAACCGTGCCCGGCTAACATTCGTCTGTCCCGGGAGGGCTGGACCAAATTCAAACGGGTGGTGTCTGGTGAACTGGACGGCGACCTCATCCACTTGTGTCACGATGTGTACATCCGACGTGGCCCCTTCTTTGCTCAATTGGCTCGGCTAGATGGGGGTACAGTGCATTTTACCCTTCACCCTGTTCTATGATGTGCATTGCAAGATGCCGTGGCAGATGTGGATCAAGTGCTTACGGTGGAAGAGCGATCATCAGACGAGTTGAACTGGTCATTTACCATAGACAATATGCTTGCAGAAGCCAAAGAAGAAAATCAGAAAGAAACTCCGGCCCAATATATACCCGTTATAAATAAACGATAGAGCCAGGGTCAGTCATCATTTGTCACCATGAAGAGCTGGAGGAAGGTGTTGGATAACTTATACTACAGTCCCGAGAGTCCGGCGGCCTACAGTGCACTGTCGGCTGTCTATCGAGCGGTCATCGCCCAGGGGATACAACGTGCCCAAGTCCGAGATTGGTTAAGAAAACAAGACACCTATACCTTACATCGATCTGTCCGTCGCCATTTTCTACGGAATCGGGTCATCGTGGGGGTATAGATGGCCAGTGGCAAGCGGATTTGGTCGATATGAGCGCCTTTGCCAAACACAGCGATGGGAATCGGTATATCTTGACGTGCATCGATATCCTGTCGAAGCATGCGTGGGTGGTACCCATCCGGACGAAAACGGGGGCGAATCTCACAGCGGCGTTCAAGGACATCTTCAGGACCGGGCACAAACCCATGTATTTGCAAACCGACGAAGGCACGAAATTCCTCACCAGACCGTTCGAACAGTTTCTGAAAGCCCACAAGGAGTTTTCCACCCATACGTACGAGACCAAGGCTTCCGTTGTGGAAAGGTTCAACAGGACATCCAAAGGCCGCATGTATAAATATTTCACCTATAAGAATACAAGGCGGTACATCGATGTTCTTCCGAAACTTGTGAGTGGTTACAATCGAGCCTATCAACGGAGTACTGAGAGAGCCCCCAGTACCGTGACCCAACGCAATGAAGCCCACGTCCGGCGTGTCTTGTACCCCAGGCAATCGCAGCGAACGCCGAAAGAGGTGTTAAAGGTCGGAGACCCTGTACGGATCAGTAAAGTCAAAGGTCAATTCGATAAAAGTTACTTGCCCAACTGGAGCGATGAACACTTCCTGATTAAACAGCGCTTATCCCGACAGCAGCGAGTCTATGAACTGGGAGATCTTCAAGGGGAACCGTTGCTATGGACGTTTTACGAGACGGAATTACAGCCTGTTGTAAAAACAAAGCAAGACTACTACACGGTGGAGCAGATTTTGAAAACAGAACGTCGACATGGAAAACTGTTTCATTTCGTCAAATGGCAATGTTGGCTCAGTTCCTTCAATTCCTGGGTCTCGGCCAACCAGGTGAAACGACTATAAAGCCAGACACCACTACCGTCAGCCATCATTCCACGGTCGACCACGGTGCTACGGACAAACGGCAGCTGCCTTTGAACACAGCGTCTCCAAAAACGCGCAAAACGCAAGTGGGCTTTGTGGTGATATTGCTAACCCTGCTGAGTGTGTTTTACGGAGGTGTGTTTTACGACGTAGCCTATCTCAGCACTCTACTTAACCAACCTAGAACTGCAGCTGTGAGTGGCAGTCAAACCAGTCTACAGACCGTCTCTACACCAATCAACCCCGTGATCCAAACGAGCCCAGTCATCACCACCACCACACCACGTGTACAAGCCACATCGAACTCCACACCGAGCTCCACACCTACACCAAGTACATCCACTACGTCTGAAAACCCACCGTATTTCATCACTCACAGTGAACGCCCATCGACAACGACGACCGACGTTGTACCAACCACCAGTCCAGTTCATTCGTACCAAATTTACAAGAGCGGGTTACCACGACAGCGGATACTCCTTCAACCATGGACCCTCGGTGGCAACATCCCTACACTTGCGTCATCGCAGGACCGACGGGCTCCGGCAAAAAACGCACTTCGTCAGGAAGCTCCTTCAACACGCCGACAGCATGATCACCCCACCCATTGCCCGAGTCGTGTGGTGTTACGGAGAATGGTAGGCAGTGTATGCTGCAATGCCCCACATCACGTTCGTGGAAGGTCTACCCAACCTGGCCGATTTGGAACCAGACAACTTGGTGGTTCCGGATGATCTCATGGCGGAGACGGATGCGCGCATCACCCAACTCTTTACCAAAGGCAGCCATCATCGAGGCTCAGCATCATCTACATTGTGCAGAATCTGTTCAGTAAAAACAAAGAACATCGGAACATCAGCTCAAATGGCCACTACCTGGTGATCTTCAAAAACCCGAGAGATACCACTCAACTGCTGCACCTGGCGAGACAGATGTATCTCGGCCGCACACCGTTTGTGTTGGAAGCCTTTAAAGATGCGACAACCCCTCAGCACGGGTATATGCTCTTCGACCTCAAGCACGCCACCCCCGATCACCTTCGACTACGGACCGGAATCTTTCCCGGAGAGACCCACCACGTGTACATGCAAAATAATGTAAACAAACCCACAGTGGCTCCCCCAGCTGGGGTGTGTGTTCGATGATGGGGATAATAAAAGAATTAATACCACATCATGGTTGACTTTGTCTCTGAAGCGAAAGAATGTTTGGAGGTATCCCGCAAAAGGATAAAAAGGGCAGGGTTGTGGTTTCCAGCATTAAATTGTACATGATGTCTGCGAGAGTACGGAAGCACGCCCCGACGCTCCGTGTATTGAAGACGGCCCGACCTGAGTTGGTCCGAACCATTGTACGCGGTGCGGTCCCTGGTCTTGTACGCTGTCTGTGCGAGATCGGGTACAACCTGTTAAAAGGCAACGTACCACTGACTCCGGCTCAGAAGACCAAGTTGGCCAAGCATAAGACGGGTCTCCGAACACTACTCCAGAAGCGAGTCTCTCAAACACAAAAGAAAAAGATGTTACAGAAAGGCGGCTTTCTCGGGGCCATATTAGCACCGTTGGCCGCTTCCGTGTTGGGTCCAGTAGTGGGTGGACTCTTCGGCCGACAATGAGGCACACGAAAGAAATGGTCCTCGTCGAACCACGGTTCCTTCAAAACCTCCAATCGCCCTACCCTGTTCCACCTACGGTGAAGACCATAAACACCCTCGACGAAGAGATGCAACAGATCTTACAAAGAACGGGGATAAGCGACAGTGATAAAGTACAACGGTACAATGAGACGCTTCAACGGTACATGACGTTCATGGACCAATACAAAACCCTCTCTACCCCAGAACCACCACCACGCGACACACCGCCTACCTCAGCACCACTCCAACAGCCGCCATTACCAGGGGTACCACTCACAGCCCCACAGTCGGACGAAGACGAAGTGCTGAAGAAAGTACCCGCATCGTTCAAGAAACAAGCTGGCCTGGTATTACAACGGATGAAACAGAATCCTAACATGACTTGGAATGATAAAGGCGAGCTACTGGTACAGAATCAGGTGACCCCCGGTGCCCACATGACGGATTTAGTGAATGACCTGATGCGTCAACGCAGGTCGCTCACAGATCCTCGAGGATGAGAGGTCTTCGCTCAAGGCTTCAAAGACATGCATGTACCACAGGAATTGGTGGGGAACCGCCAGCGCTGGGCGTGGATGCAGCGGACCCAGTAATCGCCGAGTGGCCCACTACCTTCTTGGGAAAAACGTGTTAATAAACACTTGGCAGACAAGAAATAGAACTTAAGAAGCCAAAGCATTGAGAATGCGAAACAATACATTAGAAATTTGTCTAATGTCAAGCTCACTGATGGTGATATATTATTGCTATCAAAGGGACTGAATTATGTTCCCTCCCCGGTCATTACCAGTAATACACTGGTGAAGGACTTGAGCTCTCTGGAGAGAAGCGCCAGGCTAAACGCACTATTCCTCGATGAGGCCTACATCTTACCTAAACACGACTTGTTTAGGAAGAAATCGAAATTCATTCGACCTCTGGCGGATAGAGATACTGAAGACTATCTGTTCGCTACCAAACTCCAAAAGGGGTGAAAAAGTAGGTGCCCGCCGTTGTGGTGTTTTAGGGGGTGACTCCGGTTTCCACTATAATATAATAAAACTGACTAAAAGTAAGCCGTACCCACAATTCCTAGTACAAACTTCAGACTCTACAACAAATGCCCAGGCGTTACCAAACCATAATAGAATGTTCGGTGTACCATCATATGGGGAAAATAAACAGTACGTTTAGTACGTACAGTACGCAGCAGCAGGAAAGCTCAGTCGCCATGTTTTACCTCACCCTACCCAGTAACAGTTCGTTCGATGTGTTTCCTGACAAAACCTTGGCCAAGTACGTGACCCAGTTACGCAACCGTTGCATTTACCTGGACGATATCCAATACCCTTATTCGTGGTACAACGTGCGAGCCAATGAAGTGTGGTACGAGGTGACCTACGAAGGAAAAGACACCCGATTCACCCTCTCCGAAGGCCAATACGATACCCCAAGGAGTTCATACAGGGCCTGACAAGACTGTTGCATTATAAGTCTCTACGGGAGGTCACGAATACCTCAAAACCCATAAAAATCTTTCCCTTCAAGAATCAACTGGACTTCGATTACAACGCACACAACGACAAGTCACAGCTCCTCCTCACCGCCCACGTGAGTGTCGTACTGAGTCCTATCCTACAGCAAATGCTGTGTTTCGCTCACCCGACCTACACGGGTCCATCCGAAGACCATGGCCAGACCCCGATGGATATGAAGTCCGGTATGTACGGACTCTACGTCTACTCGGACGTGGTCGACAATCACATCGTGAGCAATATCAACACACCTCTGTTACGGGTTGTCCCCATTAAAAAGCTGTATGGAGATCAAGCCTCCCACAGTTTCACCCACATGCTCTACCTACTCGTACGACAAACCGACATCAACGCTATCACGGTGGATATAATAGACGACACGGGACGACCGCACGCATTCAAACGAGGGAAAGTGGTGCTGACACCTCATTTCACTTTCTCCTCACTTTCTATAATGAAAGTACCTTACGAGTGAGATGCACGCAGCCATATGAACTATTATGCCCAACAGGCCGAAGACCCAGGATATCTTTTCTTAAAACATGTCCTTAATCCACAGTCCTGCCCCTCCACCAACAGTGAATTTGATTTGTGGACCGTCCCGCCTACACAGACCAGTGCCGAACAAGGATTATGGGTGGAGCATCTCCCGCTCTCCGGCATCAGCGAAACAGGGCCCATCGAGTTCGCCATCAGTAATGCAGATACGGTCTATGTGGATTTAGCCCATACATACTTGTATATGAAAGCCAAGATCGTCAATGGGGATGGCTCCAGAATCGTCCAAGCTGCAACGGTGGGCCCGACGAATCTCTGGCTGTACTCCATGTTTTTGTCAGCGACAAACTCATCAGTGATTCGACCAACACGTGCCCCTATCGAGCCTACATCGAGACGCTGTTGCCGTATGGACGAGAGGCTAAAAAATCCCAGCTGACAGCCGCTTCATTCGACCAAGACACAGCCGAGCACATGGACACGGTGGACAATGCGGGATATAACAAACGGAAGGCTTTCACCGCGAACGGCGCCTCGGTGGATCTCATGGGTACCTCTTGAACAAGGTCCCCATCAAAATCCGACTGATACGGGCGCCTCCGACCTTCGCCTTGATGTCCACTGACGTAGAGGGGCATGCAGTCGACTATAAAATCGTCATCCAAGACGCATTCTTGTATGTCCGAAAAGTGAAACCGAATCCAGCCGTTCAATTGGGACACCTCAAAGCCTTGGAAACAAAACCAGCCGAGTACCCTATCCGACGTGTGCAACCCAAAGTGTTTTCTGTGCCTGCTGGAAATATGAGCGCCAACAAAGAAAACCTGTCCCTGGGGGAACTACCCAAGCGATTGATCCTGGCCTGTGTGTAAAATACCAGTTTCAGCGGGCCTACCCAGAGAATCCGTTTGACTTTAAACATTTCGGCATCAGTTTTGTAGCCCTGCATGTGGACGGACAACAGGTCCCAGCCACAGCCTTAACACCGAAATTTAGGCTCGGGAATTTCATTCGAGCCCACCAGAGCCTGTTTACAGCCACCGGTCAAATCAAAGGACGAAGGGAATATGATCAGTCGGGAGGACTACGCGAACGGATAAACGTTGTTCTGTTACGATCTGGCCTCCACCATAGAGAACGACCATCAGCTGGCCCTCGCAAAAAAGGCAATTTACGGTTGGAAATCCACTTTGCACGAGCCCTCCGGACGACCGTCAATGTGATCAGCTACGCCGAGTTAGACAACAACATTCAAGTGGATAAGGCGCGCAACGTCCTGTGTGACTTTGCCACCTAACATGGATACAGACCAGATAACCACCGTGCTGGAGAATGACCCAGGGACACATATGATCTTTCAAGGGGTGTTCGCCTGAGACGTGTTCCCATTAGACCGTGTGTATCCTGCTGCTTACGTTCTCAACACGGACCCCATGGACCGGCCCGGTGAACATTGGGTGGCCGTGTACATGACACAACAGCAGGGCGAACATTTTGACCCGTACGGCCTGCCACCCCTCCATCCTTCCCGATTTAACAGACTTCATGGATCAAGGCACAGAGATGTGGTGTTGGAACAGTCAAACGTTGCAAAGCCTGACCAGTAGCATCTGCGGACAATATTGCTTGTTTTACCTGTACCATCGATGTCGGGGAAGAACCTTATCCACCTTCGTAGAGATGTTTGACGAGTACCCCAAGGCCGAGAACCTCGATGTACTCGTATATGACCCGCCCATCATTTCAATGTACAAGCCCCGTTCTGGGCTTAAGTTCTATCGATTTCAATGTACAAGCCCCCTGTTCTGGGCTTAAGTTCTATCGATTCCAATTTACAAGCCCCCTGTTCTGGGCTTAAGTTCTATCGATTTCAATGTACGAGCCTCCTGTTCCGGGCTTCAGTTTTCACGTGGTTTTCTCACGTTGTTGTTGTTAGTTACTGTTGAATAATAAAAAAATGAGATCTAAAAAAAACCCCTGTCTTGTGTGTTTTCTATATGAGCATAAAACAAGCGGCCATGAATGCTATAGCAGACATGTGGGGATTCGGTCAAACTGGCCTTGAACACCGTTGAGAAAGTAGCCAATCAGTGGCCTAGGATGGGGCCAAATGTAACCACGCAATGTCCAGAAAACAATGCAAGAGCACTGCAGTAAAATAGAGAGTCAATGAAGTACATGCTTTGGTCTAGGTTAAGAGCGGGCATTCCAGCACAACAATTTTGACGAGGAGTTACAAGTTACAAGAGCAACAGGTGGAGTGAAAAAACTATAGAGGTTCGAGGTGCGGATAAAGACCAAGAAGACGGTGGATGGAGACTCGTTCAACACCTATAGATTACGTTTAGTGTAACATGTTTTCATGCATTTTTTCATGCCAATACGGTTCTGGGTAAACTAAGGGTTCCCCACTAGCCATTTAACATGGGCATAGTGCTGGCGATATTGTCGGAGACCCTGCGCATTCCATGGATGGTTCGGGAGGGCGGATAAAGGCTATCTACTGGTCCGGAGAGGGTCGAAAATTACCGAAAGGGGAACCTTTGACCTTTTGACCTCGATGTGACTTTTGACCTTTTGACTCGAAAGTCACCCGCGCACTTCAGGATAACCCGCGCCCGCGCGCGTGCGGCCGGATAACACGCGCGGGCGTGCGGCCGGGCCGGGCCGGGGGAAACCCGGGTGGAAAATCCGGACCATACGTCTAAGGTCTAAGAAAAAATTGGAACTCTTCTGTGTTCGGAAGTATTTTATTTTTGGTCAGTTTGAAAACGGGAAGTGACGTCACACACTTGCACAGACCCACCAAACCACGTGACCTGCGCAGTGACCTACATGGAAAAACCCGGATGTAAGATGAGTACCCTAATTTTACATGCACCCAACCATGCCCCGATAGGCTCGGAGACCGATATTAGCCCCCACTAGACAGGGTTGATAGGAGGTTTCCCCTACTGTAGAGGTAAAGTCCGTGTTCCGCTTTTTATATTTTTTCTTGAGAAACTTTTACATACACCCACCCCGCCTCTCTCAGCAAGCCCCCGATAAGCCCTGGGGACCGATACTATCCCTTTTGGATAGGGTTGATAGGAGTTTTTCCCTATTGTACGGATAAAGTCCGTGTTCCCCTTTTTATATTTTCGGGGACAAATCCTCATGTTACATGCACCCACCCATGCACCCAGACCCCGATAAGCTCGGGGACCGATATTTGCCCTTAGGGATATGGCTGATAGGGATTTTCCCCTATTGTAGGGGTAAAGTCCGTGTTCCGCTTTTTATATTTTCGGGACAAATCCTAAATTTACATACACCCACTCCCCACCTTACCTCTCTCAGCAGGCCCCGATAAGCCAGGGACCGATATTAGCCCTTTGGGATAGGGTTGATAGGAGTTTTTCCCTATTGTAGGGGTAAACTCCGTGTTCCGCTTTTCATAGTTTCGGGACAAATCCTAATTTTACATGCACCCACCCACGAGTGCATGGCGCTGGAGGAGCGCTTCACTTTGATACCTCAGCCGACCCAATCAGTCACTAGGGGTCCCTCTCGCCCGTGAAGATTGCTGAACATTCTCACGAAAACCCACGGTCCTCATCTTACATCCGGGTCCTCATCTTACATCCGGGTTTTTCCATGTTTACTGTCACGTGACCAGAACTGGCTCACTCACTCAGTCACTCAGTCACTCACTCACTCACTCACTCACTCACCGTCGTTAGTGCGTCAATGTGTTAAGACGGGCGCTGGGGACGCCTCAAGGGTGTTGTGCACGCCTCACTCGCTCACTCATTCACACTCACTCACTAATGGTGCGCAGGGGTCAAAGGTCACTTCTGGTGACGTGACCGGAACCGGAAGAGTGCGCCACGGGTACGCGCTCCGAGCTCCAAGAGCTCCCATCCAAGAGCTCTGCCCCAAGGGAGCTACCACCACCACCACCGCTCGTTGACGGGCGTGGTGGTGGTGGTGTGTGGTGGTGTGTGGTGGTGGTAGCGCTGGTGGTGTGTGGTCTTTGATGGGCGTCAACGCCCGATAGTGGTGGTGGTGGTGGTTGAACTAGTATGTTGTGGTGGTAATAGTGGTGTGTGGTGGTGGTGGCGGCGGCGGTGGTGGTGGTGGTGTGTGGTGGTGGTGGTGGTGGTAGAACTAGTATGTGGTGGTGGTATTAGTGGTGTGTGGTAGTGGTGGTGATGGTGGTGTGTGGTAGTGTGTGGTGGTGATAGAACTGGTGTGTGGTGGTGGTGGTAATAGTGGTGTGTGGTGGTGGCTGTACATATAGGGATTAATTCGTGTCCCCCATCATTCTGTATGTATTGGTCAACTAATCAAAATTTCGCTACCACTCGTACTGATGACATCAACAATAACGTCGCAGGTGACATGGAAATCATTCAAGTCGTGGTCTACACCACGAGAGTTTCAAGATGATACCCTACACGCCATCTTTGGATGAGATATAGAACCTCAGTCTAGATGACGACTCTATAACGAATATTATGGATTAAGAATACTGATCAGCGATACGGATTTGATATTTTGGAACATCATGATGTCTTGCCGGCATCATTGAAAATTGTTGACCGCTTCTCTCTTGCAGGAAACAAGCCTATGTTTATGTATACTTTTGTCTTTTTGAATTTGGTGCTAATACTGTTATATGGAAATGGAATAGGTCTTTGGATTATGGACGCGGATATTCTCTAATGGACGACGGCTGGATTATGAATGACGGACTAGACGCTTGTAATCTCAAATATAGCCCTGCGCAACCCAGGAATGGTCACTTTACTTACTACACCCCAACTGCGCAAACTATTGTTTCAGGACATGCTGCCATTACAGTATCCTGGCCTGCTCGAAGACACCTAGGCCAAAAGCGATTCTGGCCGGAGATTAAACTTTCTCAAACGATGGCTTCTGATCGGACAAGAGCCTACGAGAATTGGAAACATACATAACGCGACTCTCCCCAGCGTGGGTATGATGTACCGGAGGGATATTAAAATGATTGGATTCTCATCCCTGTTGTTGTTGTTGTTCTCTCTCCTATCTATATCATGACGTTAAGGCGTTGAGACGGATGTAAAGACGGGCGTCACCGCATTTCGATGAATTAGTGTCAATTCTATGACAATCAGAGCTTTTGGGCTAATTCACCAGGGCGTTGAAGCGTTAAGCTAAGCGTTAAATACAGGACAGATATGGTATAATACAGGGCAGATATGGTAAAATACAGCATGGATTCGGTATAATGCTGGACATATAAGGTAAAATACAGCACAGATATGGTAAAATACAGCACGGATATGGTATAATACAGGACAGATATGATATAATACAGAACCTATTGTATAGTACAGAACATACACTTTATAGTACAGGACATATATGCTACAATACAGGACAGATGTGGTATAATACAGCACAGATATTGTATAATACAGCACAGATATGGTATAATACAGCACAGATATGGTATAATAGAAGGCAAATATTGTATAATACAGAACATATATTGTACAATGCAGGACATATATGGTATAATACAGCGCAGACTTGGTATAAAACAGGACAGATACTGTATAATACTGCACAGATTTGCTATAATACAGAACATATATTGTATAATACAGGACAAATATGGTACAATAGAGGACAGATTTTGTATAATACAGGACAGATATTGTATAATACAGGACATATATAGTACAATGCAGGAGACATATGGTATAATACAGCACAGATTTGGTATAATACAGGACAGATGTGGTATAGTATAGCACATTCAAGACAGATATGGTATAATACAGGACAAATATGGTATAATACAGGTCAGATTTGGTATAATACAGGACAGATGTTGTATAACACAGGACAAATATGGTATAATGCAAAAGGTGCATATACAAAAAACTCATTACGGTATCCTGGCCTGCTCGACGACACCTAGGCCAAAAGCGATTCTGGCCGGACATTAAACTTTCTCAAACGATGGCTTCTCATCGGACAAGAGCCTACGAAAATTGGAAACATACATAACGCGACTCTCCCCAGCGTGGGTATGATGTACCGGAGGGATATTAAAATGATTGGATTCTCATCCTTGTTGTTGTTGTTGTTCTCTCTCCGGTCTACCTCATGACGTTAAGGCTTTGCGACGGATGTAACGACGGGCGTCACCGCATTTCGATGAATTAGTGTCAATTCCTTGACAATCAGAGCTTTTGGGCTAATTCACCAGGGCGTAGAAGCGTTAAGCTAAGCGTTAAATACAGGACAGATATGGTATAATACAGGACAGATATGGTATAATACAGGACAGATATGGTATAATACAGCACGGAATCGGTATAATGCTGGACAGATAAGGTAAAATACAGCACAGATATGGTAAAATACAGCACAGATATGGTAAAATACAGCACAGATATGGTATAATACAGGACAGATATGGTATAATACAGAACATATTGTATAGTACAGAACATATACTTTATAATACAGGACATATATGCTACAATACAGGACAGATGTGGTATAATACAGCACAGATATTGTATAATACAGCACAGATATGTTATAATACAGCACAGATATGGTATAATAGAGGGCAAATATTGTATAATACAGAACATATATTGTACAATGCAGGACATATATGGTACAATACAAGACAGATATGGTATAATACAGCGCAGGCTTGGTATAAAACAGGACAGATACTGTATAATACAGCACAGATTTGGTATGATACAGAACATATATTGTATAATACAGGACAAATATGGTACAATAGAGGACAGATTTTGTATAATACAGGACAGATATTGTATAACACAGGACAGATATGGTATAATACAGCACAGATACTGTATAATACACCACAGGTTTGGTATAATACAGAACATATATTGTATAATACAGGATATATATGGCACAATACAGAAGACATATGGTATAATACAGCACAGATTTGGTATAATACAGGACAGATATGGTATAATACAGCACATTCAAGACAGATATGGTATAATACAGGACAAATATGGTACAATACAGGTCAGATTTGGTATAATACAGGACAGATATTGTATAACACAGGACAGATATGGTATAATACAGCACAGATACTGTATAATACAGCACAGGTTTGGTATAATACAGAACATATATTGTATAATACAGGATATATTTGGCACAATACAGAAGACATATGGTATAATACAGCACAGATTTGGTATAATACAGGACAGATATGGTATAATACAGCACATTCAAGACAGATGTTGTATAACACAGGACAAATATGGTATGATACAGCATATTCAGCACAGATATGGTATAATACAAAAGGTGTATATACATAAACTCATGCCAAGAGTAGGATTCGAACCCACGCCCTGCGTTGCGCAGACCATCACTTAGGATTGGTGCCTTAGACCACTCAGCCATCCTGACTTTACAGCTATAGTTTTAACTAATGTATCAGAAGTATTAAGTACACAACTCATGTGTCAGGAGTAGGATTCGAACCCACGCCCTGCATGTGCAGACCAGCACTTGAGACTGGCGCCTTAGACCACTCGACCATCCTTAACTTTTACAGTTATAGCTCAAAGTATCGAGTCATATGTAGTATTCATGCACGATGCAACCACCAATTGTGTAGATGCGTCTACAAGGAGAGAACTACAAGATGACACCCCAAACGATGCATTCGGACCAAGGATGGTCTATTTCTACACCAAATACCTTCCTTCACTTCCCAAAATGCCCGCTTTCGCTACTACTCCTACTGATGACGTCACCAATGACGTCGCAGATGACGTGAACATGCCTCAAATAGGAGTCTGCACCACGAGAACTACAAGATGACGCTACACAGGACGCATTCGGACAAAGGATGGTCCATCTCTACCCCAAATACCTTCCTTCACTTCCCAAAATGCCCGCTTTCGCTACTACTCCTACTGATGACGTCACCAATGACGTCGCAGATGACGTGAACGTGCCTCAAATAGGAGTCTGCACCACGAGAACTACAAGATGACGCTCCACAGGACGCATTCGGACAAAGGATGGTCCATCTCTACCCCAAATACCTTCCTTCACTTCCCTCAAATGCCCACTTTGGCTACTACTCGTACTGATGAAGTCACCAATGACGTCACAGATGCTGTGGACATCCCTCAAATCGTGATCTCCATCCCGAAGGCTAGAAGATGACACCCCACAGGACGCATTCGGACCAAGGATGGTCCATCTCTACACCAAATACCTTCCTTCCCTGCACCAAAATGCCCACTTTGGCTACTACTCCTACTGATGACGTCACCAATGACGTCACAGATGCCGAGGACATCCCTCAAATCGTAGTCTGCACCACGAGAACTACAAAATAACTGCCCACACGACGCATTCGGACCAACGATGGTCCATCTCTACATCAAATACCATCCTTCACTGCCCCAAAATGCCCACTTTGGATACTACTCCTACTAATGAGGTCACCGATGACGTCCCAGATGACGTGAACATCCCTTAAATGTTGGTCTACACACCGAGAGCTACAAAATGACACCCCACATGGCGCATTCGGACCAATAGTGGTCCTTCTCTACCCAAAACACACCTCCACGCACCCCCAAACTGACCACTTTACTTACTACACCCAACCGCGCATGCGCAGATTAACGCGACTTGCACTAAAAAACACGCCCTTCTGACTCTACCCCACAAAAGCTTCACTTGGGACACCTCTCACGACCGATTTGGACCCATAGTGGTCCATCTCTACCCCAAACACTCCCCCACATACCCCCAACAGGGCTACTTTCTATATGACGGCCAGACTGTGCATGCGCAGAATATTGAAAACGGACGATACGTTACTCCAGTCGGGTGCTCCTCCACGAGAGTTTCAAAGAGCTTCAAAATAAGACCTCATACGACACCATTGGACCAATAGAGGCTCACCTAGACCCCAAAACGTCCACCCAGTATGGACCTATCCACTGAACCAGTATGGGCCTATATGGGCCTATATACAGACCTACCCGCTACTTTTCAAAAAATGTCACCGCTTAACTTCGAGACCCATGCCATCGTGTTCTACATGATGAGACGTGAAAACCAAGACCAAACAACCCATATCACAATGAATATGTGTGAATTTCCCAATATGGACCTCTCCCCCCCATAGCCAGTATGAGCCTATATACAAAACCACCCGGTACTTTTCGAAAAATTTCACCGCTTGTCTTCGAGATCCCTCCCATCGTGTTCTACATGGTGAGACGTGAAAAACAAGACCAAACAACCCATAGTAAAACCCAAGAAAAATTTCCCAGTATAGACCTATCCCCTTTAGCCAGTATGGGCCTATACACAGACCTACCCGGTACTTTCCAAAAAATTTCACCGCTTACCTCCGAGACCCTTCTTATCGTGTTTTTTGTGGCGAGACGTGAAAAACAAGACCAAACAACCCATAGTAAAATCCACCAAAACTGGCCACCCCCATATCCCATATCGGCATTTTCCCGTATATGGAATAATACAGGCCGCTATTGTAGAAGGAAAGTCCGTGTTCCGCTTTTTATATTTTCGGGACAAATCCTAAATTTACATACACCCACTCCCCCACCCTACCTCTCTCAGCAGGCCCCAATAAACCCGGGGACCGATATTACCCCATTTGGATAGGGTTGATAGGGGGTTTCCCCTATTTTAGGGGCAAAGTCCGTGTTCCGCTTTTTATATCTGGAAAAACTTTTACATACACCCACTATTCCACCCTGCCTCTAGAGGGCAGCACTATCGATGCCGTGATGTCGAAAGGACATTCCCGGTTACACACCACCAAATGGATAATTTCTTGTACCGGGGATTATCCCGGAGAGTAAAAAATCGGCTTTTGTGATTGGTCCATATTCCTCCCGGAAGTGGAATGGTTAGTTTCATATTTTTGCATTTCTTCATACAAGATGTGGTCTTCAGAATTATGTAAGTTTTCTGGTCACATAGTAGATAAAAAATATATTTCTATTAAAACTTTCTGACACACCCCCAATGGTTGCCATAGTGAGTCTGATGCTATGACCTCATTCACAAGAGACGTTTTTAGCCAAGAAAAATGGTACATAACATACCCTCAATTTCTGATATTTTTGAAGGCAAAAGGTCAATCTATCTGATGATACATGTTATTAGTGGTCGCGAAATATTGGGAATACCCTTTTGCTTGGATGTGCCATGCCAATTTACTACATAAATAGTAAGCCGATCATTTAGTGGTGTGCAACCTGAAGATGCTGAGAGTAGTTTTTTACCATATTTTGCATTGAGTCCCAGATAGTTTTAAAGTTATCAAAAACATGGATGCATGGTTTGCAGATGCACAAAAGAGGATTTTGAGGCACTGTTGCCCAAATCCTGAAAATTATGGGTGCTTTGTGTGGCATGGGGCCAAAAAGCTGGATGGATATGGGCGCATTGTATTCAATTCGCCAAACGGTGTGAAGACCGAGTTCAGGGCACATCGCCTTCAGTATATGATTTCCACAAAAACATATGATCTGCCCGGATATAATTCTGATGGTGACGCCCTGGATGTGAGCCACCTATGCCACACCCCAGCTTGTGTTAACCCTGTACATCTGATTTTAGAGCCACACTCAGTTAACATGGAACGACTGACTTGTCTCAATAATGGGAAGTGCACAGAGTTGCACATTCCCCATTGTCTATTATTTTGAATTCAAGGTAATTCTGTGAATTATATTTGTTCCTATCCCCAGGCCAACAATTCTGAAATCTTCTCCCTCTATCCCTACCACCCCCCCCCCTATAAAAAAACACCGGCCGATCTGACACTGCCAACACTCAGGCTTACTGGATCAAAATCATTACTCCCCCTTCACCTTCCGTCGCAGATGATGATAATTATGAGACTCGAGATAGCCAGGTGTCTCAAAATACTCAGGCACTGGCCTCACCAGGTCTGTCTGATAAGCTTTTTCACCATTTGATCTAATTTTGGCATGTAGCTCATAAAGATATCTTTTCTTAGAAATTCTCCTGGCTTTCGATACTTCAGTTTGCTTTCCCAGCCTGCGGTTATCCTCGGCTTTTTGTCTGCTAGTCATACCCAGAACAGCATGTGAGCCCTTTGTAATTGGAGTGCCAACATGATCACTTTTCAGATTTTTCCAAATTTAAGGGGGAGGGGTAGTTTTCTGTCTCATAACTCAAACCTGGTAGGTAAGAGAGGAATTCCTTACACTGACTCTGAACACTGAATGACAGCATATAACAACAAACATAAAAAGTTCCAAGTTAAATATATTTATTTCAAAATAATTGATTTTTTAAGAATGTATTCTCATCAAAAGTATAATTTATGTACATAAATAGTATAAAAATAGGCTTGATACATTTTCCCCTGTATCTCTTCAGCATGTGGTCTTGTAATCCTAATATTAATACATATGTGTACATATGCCTCAAGGATTACACTGTATCAGTTTTGATCAAATCTCTTCATCTTTGTATATTTGTAGGTTACACACCACCAAATGGATAATTTCTTGTACCGAGGATTATCCCGGAGAGTAAAAAATCGGCTTTTGTGATTGGTCCATATTCCTCCCGGAAGTGGAATGGTTAGTTTCATATTTTTGCATTTCTTCATACAAGATGTGGTCTTCAGAATTATATAAGTTTTCTGGTCACATAGTAGATAAAAAATATATTTCTATTAAAACTTTCTGACACACCCCCAATGGTTGCCATAGTGAGTCTGATGCTATGACCTCATTCACAAGAGACGTTTTTAGCCAAGAAAAATGGTACATAGCATACCCTCAATTTCTGATATTTTTGAAGGCAAAAGGTCAATCTATCTGATGATACATGTTATTAGTGGTCGCGAAATATTGGGAATACCCTTTTGCTTGGATGTGCCATGCCAATTTACTACATAAATAGTAAGCCGATCATTTAGTGGCGTGCAACCTCCCACAGCAAGCGGAGCTGCCATTTTGTTTCATTGTGCAAACTGGACAATAAACGCCCGATCGTGGGGTCGCACGGATGCTATATATATAGACTGGTCCTATTAGCATGGTACAACGCCTATAGGTTATGTTTATTACTATAAGTCCTCCTTCCCATGAATTCAAGGATGTTGAAAGTCAGTACATGCATCACTATCATCCACGCATACGTCTAAGGTATATGGAAAAATTGGAACCCTTCTGTGTTCGGAGGTGCCGGAACTTCAGTGCATTTGACCTCCACCTTGTCAGGTGGAGGTCAAATGCACTAAAGTTCCGGCACCTCCGAACACAATAACGCCCCCTGGAGCCACAAAGAGTTATCTCCTCCGGCAAAATGTGACTTTAAATCCACTCTATATACTACACTTGTCCCACCTTTGTGGCTTTACACAATGGCCGCTAATTCATTTCATTTGAATATTCTTATGACATCATGCCCCGTTCTCCCCCGAACCTATATATAAGCGCCCTTGTCTACCGTCATCCACCTAATTTTACTATATATCTATACATATTCGGTTATTTATACCTCATGACATCATGCCACGTTCTCCCCCGAACCTATATTACCATCTGTCATCCACCTAATGTTTACTACATATCTACACGTATCCGGTTATTTATACGTACAACTTTCAACGAAGTGTCGAATATAATCGACGCATACCTCCATCATAAGCTAATGAACAACTAATGTAGGTGACAAACAATTTTTGTCCTTAATGAATATATGCTTTATTTCTGTTTATAATTTTCTTTTTCTGTTCTGGTTTTGTTGTGGGGGTTATAGCCTTTTTTAACATTAACCAAGAATGTACATAACTTCTTACGAACCACCACTTTCCTGCCGCTAAAGCTAGAGTTCAAAATAGAAAACAGCTGTATCCTTCTTATGTGCAACCAGTATTAACTGTATAGTACACTGAGGCAGGCATACATTCCCCTGATCTATTTTTAACGACACATACTATACGCGAGAGAATTTATATAGCAGTCTCTAATTGACAGTGGGTTCGCTTACAGTCGCTGAAAATTCACCATGTCGAGATGATATCCATTTAGCGGTGGCTCGGATGGCATGGTGGCTCCCCTTTAAACACCTAAAATGGGTCAGGAGGATAGATAAGTGTATTAGGAAGATATCTAAACCACTCCAAAAGAAAGACAGATTTCTGGATGGATAGGACCAACAAATACAGTCGGTGTAAATTGACCAAAACGAGATAATATCCATTTAGCGCTGGCTAATTTCAGCGCCGACTCCGCTGGAAGATCCCCCTTGTACAGTCACAATGCTATAATGTTGATGAATGTGTCCTATGCAGAACTGATAGTAAAATGGCTTCTGCAGATACCATGTCGGCTGTAACACATGGTTAGAGCATAATATTAAATGGAAAATTTGTTAAAAACTTGAAGCACAACAGCGGCAAAAACAAAGCCTCCTTGAACAACCTATCTTTATACAGGAAATTCTTAACTCAGAAAATACCATTCTCACTCAAAAGAAAACAATTTACGCGAGGAAGGCCTTTTTTATTAAGCTAATTTTGTTAGGTAGGGGCCTACTTAGATTCAATAATTGTCACGAAATTTCTTTGATTATATCTTATTGCAATCATGTTTGTTCCTCTGACATGCTTGAGATATGTGCATGTATAACACACTTTCATTTGGGAGTCCAGACATTCCACCATTCATGTGAACAAATTGTACTCAACATGGAATAATTAAATTCACACTACCCATTTATACAGTATCAGTACTATGTTACTATCTATAGCAGTTGAAACCCAGTAAAACTTAAACAACTAAAACCAGTAAAGAAATTTGTCTGTTGAATAACAGAAAATATGGTATGGAGATTTGAATGAGTAAACTGTTAAACAACTTACATGATACCAACAAAATGTCTCAACACAAGCTGATAAATTCCTTGGGTGGCTTGCAGGATGGCTTTGTTTCACCCTCAGTAAACTTTATCATTGTTGCTCACAGGCTAATCTGAAGGATGATACCACATCTTTTTTTGTTCTGCTGGGTTATTGCACCAGGCTGACTTAATTGGTTGATGAAGGATATTTCATCATCAGTGGCAATTTGACCTAAATTTGATTTGGTCTGTGATGAAATGTTTGGATGTGAAATAGGATACACGTTAAAGGCCACAGTTTACATATAACAATATACTTACTTGTGTGTATTAAGAATGGCAAGTTGGTAATAGCAGTGTAGATAAATGCACTAACAAATGATGGAAAATTAGCATTTCCTATTTCATTTTCCCATCACGTTTTGTACTCTGTTATATACAATGTATACAGTGAAACATACAGCCAAGGGTTCCCAATGGGCATGACAGTGCACTTGCCGAGCTATCAATAAATAATAATAAAAATAATTATAAATCAAATTTTCATCAGAATTCGATCTGCTCAGAACTTGCTGATAACAATGCCCTAATGCACGTTCATGCCAAAAATAAAGGTTCTAATGTCAATGGTTCTCCTTATTTTGCCGACGAAAGGATTCGGATGGACTGACTGACTGACTCATTACCGGACAATTTGCGATCTGTAGCCTACTTCGTAGGAACAAAAGTTAATGGTTTATTACTTACGTTTAGTGTTTGGTATAACCATATACATCTCAGTATGAAATGAAACGGTAAAACCGCTTCAGAATTCACATACACACACTATCATCGCATGGAAATCAATAGACGCACAAATTGATATCCCTATCACAGGTCCTTTCACGACCCATACTTTCAATACCACTCGATGAAAGGAACATTTTCCGTTCACTTTGTGAATATTCCGCCACTATTTGAACACCTCGCGACACAACTTCATATCAATATTTCAAAACCACGTATTATACCGTTATAGTCCAACACTGTGCACAGTTTAGTCATGAGATAGGTACCCCCGCTTGCTGTTATATATATAGGCTATTTGCGTCTTATTTCCAAGTTATAGTGGAGCATGCACGCTCAGTCCTGTTTGTTTATCGCATCTGTCGGACGTCTTACTTTACAAAATAGATCAGCCCACAATATACGTTTCCTCTTTTTGTTTTTATTTATAGTACCTGGCATTGCACTGTTCGTTTGCTTAACTAAATCCGTACATCATACTGAACTATGATTGTAATTTCTGCTAATTGGCCGCTAGATGGCGCAGCGGTATATTACTACACGCTTGGCTGAACACAGGTGCCAGTCGTCTTTTGACTGCCGCTTAAACGGTGTACGACCGACAGTGTATTGAGCCCGATTCGAGATTACCCATCATTGGGTCAATTGAGGTATCCCAGCTTACTCGTTAATTGTACAATCAACTCTTAATGTATCATCTTTAAATATACTTAACTCTGGTAGAATATCTGATTTTATAGACAAGCCTGTTACACACACACAAAAGGCATACGTTGGAGCAGATATTGGACATTGAATTTAAGCAATAACACCTAGGTGAAAGAATATAACAAAATATGCACTTCAAAACCGATGAATATTAATAATAATATTGGTTGAAGAGAAATGTAACACTTTGTTGTATTATACATGTATTTTTTACAGATTATGGCATTTCGACCTACCAGTTACAGTCCAACGCTTGTGAAAATATTCAAGAAAAGTTTGTATAGATACCGTATGAATTTCACTGAATAATACTTCCCTGTTCCAGTTTCAGTATTACGCCAGCAAACATAAATCACAGCATTCTAATCAAGAAAGAAGAGTTCACACATTGTATTTGGCAACAGATACTCATACATGGCAGTGTGACTATGCGTCACAGGACCTACGAAGTAAGGTAGGCATTAGGACAGGCACTGAGCTCTTGGCAATCTCCCCCCCCCCTCCCCCCCAGCCCCAAGTTGAAATCCTGCCTATATTAAGATGGGCTCATGCAGCCCAAGTCAGAATCACCAGAGATTTTCATCAAAAATCACCAGAAATTTTCGATTAAAACAATATTGAATATTTTGTTGAAGATTAAAAGTGATGGGATTGAATGAATAGTTTAGCAGTGCTGATGTGAATCTGTGACACACCAACACACTCTGTGGCAGTGATTCTGTGACACACCAACAACACTCCGTGCCAGTGATTCTGTATCCCTTAATCAAGGAATCAAAATTTGAAATGACAAGAAAAATTTAGACATAATTACACATGTAATGTTTTTGTTTAAATTATATCCCAGTGTGATACTTTTCTACAGTATCAGTACTATGTTACTATCTGTAGCGGTTGAAACCCAGTAAAACTTAAACAATTAAAACCAGTAAAAAAAATTGTCTGTTGAATAACAGAAAATATGGTATGGAGATTTGAATGAGTAAACTACTAAACAACTTACATGATACCAACAAAATTTCCCAACACAAGCTGGTAAATTCCTTGGGTGGCTTGCAGGATGGCTTTGTTTCACCGTCAGTAAACTTTTATCATTGTCGCTCACAGGCTAATCTGAAGGATACCACATCTATCTTTGTTCTGCTGGGTTATTGCATAGTCTGACTTAATTGGTTGATGTAGGATATTTCACCAGCAGTGGCAATATGACCTAAATTTGAAGCCTGATTTGGTCGGTGATGACATGTTTGGATGTGAAATAGGATACACGTTAAAGACCACAGTTACTATCTATAACGATATACTTACTTCTGTGTATTAAGAATGTAATGGTAATGTTGGTAATAGCAGTGAAGATAAATGCACTAACAAATGATGGAAAATTATCATTTCCTATTTCATTATCCCATCACGTTTTGTACTGTGTTATATACAATGTATACAGTGAAACATACAGCCAATGGTTCCCAATGGACATGACAGTGCAGTCGCTGAGCTATCAATAAATAATAAAAAAAATAATTAAAAATCAAATTTTCATCAGAATTCGGTCAGCTCAGAACTTGCTGGTAACAATGCCCTAATGCACGTTCATGCCAAAAATCATGGTTCTAATGTCAATGGTTCTCCTTATTTTGCCGACGAAAGGATTCGGATGGACTGACTCACTCACTCATTACCGGACAATTTGCGATCTGTAGCCTACTTCGTAGGAATAAAGTCAATTACAGTCTACGTTTTCAGGGTGGGATAAAGGTGTAAAGAAGCTGTGCGATATTGTTTTTGGTGTTGATCACATAATCATATTATGAAAATCAACCTGCTGGATGTTCCTGTCCGTAACGTTTTCGAAGCCGCAATAGTGACAAGAACCCAAGCTACCTAATAATAGAAGGTTCAAGAGTTAAAAAACCAAGCTTTCGATTCTATTGTTCGACTTCCTCCTTTGCAAACATAAAGTTTCTGAGTAAAACAAACCTCTCTGGCTGTCTGAGTAAAACAAAACTCTAATGATTATATATATTCTGAAGGCAAACGTTAAGACGGAAATGTGACAATACTTTAGGTGTTGATTATCGGCAGGATCAGAGAGACAGCCCATAAAACCTGAGGCTGAAACTGTTTCGGCCGTTGAAGAAAACATCGAACTATCTGTTCATGAAATTAAACAGAAACTTGTGGCACTTGGTGTTTCAACAAAACTAAGAAAGAAAGAAAAACTTCTGTCATTGCTGAATAGATTGAATTCATGATATGGCACAATTTACTGCAAAATTTTTGCACCCATTGGTCAAAATGAGTGCAAAGTGTCATATATTGTACATACATGTACTATATGTAAATAAAACAATACCCATATAATCGTTTGTTACAATCTTCTATTTTGCATTGAAGTGGTTTAATTATATAATGATTGGTTAGAAACGACTTCGCCTCGTGCAATACACAATTGTGATCCATGCTTAATCCGCCCAGCAGGTATCGTCACCTGTCACCAGGTCTCCGTGTTAATTGCCACCGACCGGCCCCCACTTAATCACTCTAGCTGAACCCCTTATAGTGTCTTTCTCTAAAAATTCTCAAACTTTAAATTGAAATGGAAGCAAGAAGATATTTAATAATTAGACCAAATAAAGAACCATGAGATTGAACACGATATGGTTTGTATAACGCCATGCTGGCAAATATCGTTGGCTGAACGGTGTTTTACCTATAAGCGTTTAAAAGTGAGCTACTTTCGGCTTTTTCGTGAAAACCTATGCTAAGGTATAGGTAGAAAATACAAATTGAACCCTCATTATAAAATCAAATTGGAAGCAAGTAAAACATTTTCCATGGGAAAATAAAATAGCACATCGTATAGATATACTATTTGAAATTAACTTAATATGCTGGCAAATGTTGTCACCCGAACAAAAATGCTCGATTTTCAGCTTAGAAAAGCACGGTCCTATATAATCCAGGTTGAATTTCCCAGGCCATGTTGAGCAGTGGAGTCGATCTGCGCCAGACAGAGTTGGCGTCCCTTACTACTCGAATTTGGACATGACCGACCTAAATTGTACCATGGAGCATACCGTATAAGTTCATTAATAGTATCTGTGTTCAAGAAAACTGATCGTAGATATATTAATATCGGAAGCTATACAGCATTCTTTAGCTCGACTACATACAAGAGATATCATTCATGGGATGTTTCTTTGTTTATAGAGTTGCTTGAATTTCTCATTAAAAATATCTATGTGAAAAATACACAATATATCAGCAACATATTGGTATTCCAATGGGTACTAATTGTGCACCCCTGTTGGCTGACCTGTATCTGTTCTCTTATGAATATGACGATATGCAGGCGCTTTCAAAAACCGATCCATTCAAAGCCCGTTCCTTCTCATTCACCAAACGCTACATAGACGATCTTCTCACTGTGGATAATCACTATATAAATGACGCAGTGAAGGATATATATCCACCTTCACTGGATTTGAAGGAAACTACAGATAGCCCTACAGGCACATCTTATTTAGATCTCTATCTCTATAAAAATGAAGCGGGCATTCTCTCTCGTCGACTTTATGACAAAAGAGATGATTACAATTTCGACATCGTAAACTATCCCTTTCTGGATAGTAATATTCCAGTGGGACCTGCATATGGCGTATACATATCTCGCTTAGTAGCATTTGCTAGATCCTGTGTTAAATGTGATGATTTTAATCAACGTCACAAAACATTGTTGCTGAAACTTATAAAACAGGGCTATTCGACCAAGCGCCTCCACTCAAAGTTTCTCAAATTTGGCGATACATATCGCATGCTGATAGCAAAATACGAACGTAGCGTGCAAGATCTATGGCGCTACGTTTCGTGACTTGTGTCTAATTCCGCTTAACCCGGGGCTAGGGGCCGTATGAACCCATGTACTTCAAGAACCTCATGGTACTCATATGAACAGCCACAATCAAAGCGTGACTGAGATACATCATTCTTTAGATGACGACTTTACAACGAATATTATGGATTAAGAATACTGATCAGCGATACGTATTTGATATTTTTGGAACATCATGATGTCTTGCCGGCATCATTGAAAACTGTTGACCGCTTCTCTCTTGCAGGAAACAAGCCTATGTTTTTGTATACTATGATTGTCTTTTTGAATTTGGTGCTAATACTGTTATATGGAAAATGGAATGGGTCTTTGGATTATGGACGCGGATATTCTCTAATGGACGACGGCTGGATTATGAATGACGGACTAGACGCTTGTAATCCATGATTGTACCAACACTTACGGTCATCAACAGTTGACGTCACGGTTTAACATAGCTATGCACAACGGATGTTTCCCACCTAAAAAGTTAACTAATTGATAGTCTATGGGAAACAACTCCGCATTATCCGTTTTCAGAACAACACTGTGGTCTAACTAACAATTTTGTTTTCATTTGAGCAGTTTAAAATGTACCTGATGGGGGGGGGGGGGTTAAAATTTTATTAAACAGTGTGAAACGATTAAAATGGAATTAGCTTAATATAACATAAAGTGTGAGTGGCCTTTTATATCAATCAATTGTATGAGAATAAGCCGGATACTCTCCCGCTAAACCTGTCATTACATGGATATAAAGGTCAAGAATGACGTCGGGGAATATTGTTGACACTCGCAAATAAGAAAGAACCCAGACATGGTCCTGATGCTGGTGGTGGTATAATGGACTCGGTTTGTTAGTCTGTTCTCAACATTTTAACATACTGACGGTATTTAGTCCGATAGAAAGAAATAGACTCTTACACGCCCAGGGAACGAATTTGGCGTAGTTGGCAGAATTGGCTTTAATCAAGGCAATTTTGTTCAGTACCTCTCTACCGCTTATTTCATGGGTAGCTTCTCGTCGATAATCACTCACCCAGAAATAGCCTTTCTCTTGATGAAGCAATGATGCTGTCAGTGGTATGATCACTTCCGGTTGACGTCCTCTATTCGTGAAAACAAAGAACCCTCGGGGAAATCCCATTCCTCTCATCATCCTACACAGTCAGTCATAGGGGTCATAGGACAAACTTTTTGGGTGAAGAGGAGGAGGAGGAGAAGGAGGAGGAGGAGCAGGAGGAAGAGGAGGAGGAATTGTATGAAATAGAGACAAACCAATACGATGATTATAAAATCATCGTTCTATTCATAATAGCACTGCTTTACAATAAATGAGGGAATCAGCTTATATGAAATACATCGCCTTTGTTGTGGCTATCACTTTAACATCTAATGTTTATCTACTAATATTTCTAGTGGAGTCTTTATTCGGAATCGATGTTTTCGGAATCTTCGCTGTCACTACTTTCCTCATAGTCATTATTATTACTAACGCTATCAACCAACTTATCGAATAAGAATTTGCGCATCTTACTCGTCTGTCTGAGTGCTTCCTCGTAGTCCATGTCGTATAACGTTTGTATACACCTCGTTGTTTTCAAAATCTCGTTATGAATTTAATCAGTTTGTAGCTTTTGTATGTTCACAAGCAGTTTGTAGTATGTTTGACGTAAGGTCTTCATCATCGATGAAATATAATCCTGCGTAGCGTTTTCACCAGACGCATCCTCGTCATAACCTTGGCTTATATATTGCGGGCCGCTGACGATCATAGTAAATGGATGTGCTAATGCTCTCGAGCGAGCCATAGATCGAGTGTCCTGATTACGTTTATGTTCCGCTATTATTGGCTGAGTCCCCAATTGGTGTATAAGTTGATGTCTGATCAGGTTATCTGGACGCGAGAATGTTTTCTGACACACCGTGGACTTGTTTGACATGTTGACGCTTCTCTGCCAAAACGTAGATTAATTCTGATATCATTTCTCTCCATATTTTATACAATACGGTGTCCTCTTCCTCCTCCTCCTCAACCATCTCATCGACGAATAATCATTATCGTTCTAATAATGAGCGTCACCGAGTGCTCAACATTAAACAACGCTATTAAAAAATATTTCTTTTCTGGTCATACATTTTCTAGATGACTTGGAGAGAGTATCTTTCCGCGTTCCCCTTACTGGCACGTGTACTCTCGCTTTCTGATGCTGTCTATGGAGTTCTGCTTTTGCCTGCTCCACAACTTGCTGTGCCGATGAAATTAGTTCAACTGTCATTTCTCTTGTACGTGATTTGTTAGCCGAGTTCACCGTTCTGTTGACTTGCGAAATATTAAGAGAGTTTGGAAAAGAATGCACTCCCTCCCTCTCCCCACGATCTCACAAACTTCCTGCTTTAAGTATGCTCTACTTTTAACATGGCGACCAGTGTGCTCACGTTTCATTTCGCCTTCTTCATGATCCTGATTTTCCTGGTAATACAGAGATGCAGGGCCGCCAACCATGACTATGAACTGAAAGTTAAGTCCTTGGACCCTGTCGGCGCATTTATTACCAGCACTTGCGATACGGAAAGAGATAATTTTGGACTTCACACACTCCGGACCCGACTTGTCAACACTGGCTCACAGACGCCCACCATTGGGAAAAGAACCGGTCATACATGTAAGGCAACAACGTATTATTTTATCACATTACTTCTTCTGTCTGGTGATATTGAAATCAACCCGGGACCCTGTCCCATGTGTGAAGACGCTATACTGGACTTTCAAAGTAAAATGGAGTGTTCGGGTTGTGGAGATTTTTATCATCTCACATGCATAAATATAGATATTTATTCACTTGTGGATATGTGGCGGGGTGAATCTACCTGGACATGTGAAAATTGCTCCCCATTTGACGTACCTATATTTGACCCGTGTTCGCCTAGTCAAACTGGCCCGGCTGAATTACATAACAACGACATGTCTATAACTACAGACCATTCAATCGGTGATTACCTGAACAATGGAGGACCATTCACTCAGTTCTACCGTAAGGGTTTAAAGTGTGTTCACCTGAATGCGAGATCTTTAAAAAACAAATTTGACGAAATCAAATTACTACTGACGGCGACAAGCAATCCAATTTCTGTTTTCGGCATCACTGAATCATGGCTCGATAGCAAGTTTACCGACGATAAAATAAAAATTGAGGGTTATGAATTTTTTTCGTCGTGATCGACTTGATGTCAGTTGCGATAAGGACCGCGGTGGCGGTACTATTGTGTATGTATCTGAAAATATTCATCAGGAGTGGAGATACGACCTTGAACGAAGTTATATTGAAATGATTGCGTTTGAGATCAACCCACCCAAAGTCAAGCCTATTGTCACATTGTTTGTTTACCGACCACCTGACCATAACCTCGTCGAGTGGCTTGAATCGTTTACCATCTGCATGAATAAAATTGATAGTGAAAAGAAAGAATGCATAATTCTCGGAGATTTCAGCGTCGATTTATTGAAAGATACGACCAAATCACTTATGTGGAACAGATATATGAGAGGTGATTACGGATTCACGCAGCCGATTGAAAGATCTACGAGAATCAACAAAGACGAAGACTCACTAATCGATCACATATTTGTTACTCATCCTGAAAATGTAACTCAATCGTTTGTTCCGCAACACAAAATTAGTGATCACTTTCCCATCTGTGTAACCCGAAAATTGACTTCACTGAAAAAAGGAAAACACGACACTATTGAATACCGATGCATAAAACATTTTATTCCTGAGGACTTTCTATCTGATCTTCAAGCAGTTCCGTGGAGTGTCATCGAATGTTTCGTGGACCCGGATGACGTCATCGGTGTGTGGAGTGAACTGTTCCTGTCCATCCTTGACACCCATGCTCCTGTAAAGGAGAAACGCGTATGCCATCGTCGCCGCCCGGATTGGTGGAACGCGCAAATAGCAGAGGCCATGCGCGCCCGCGACAGTGTGTGTAAGAAAACACACAATGACGATTACAAACGTTTGCGGAACAGAGTCAAGAGCCTCATACATCATGCGAAAAAGTCACATTGCAACAAATTATTGAATGAAGGTAAAAACAACATTAATTCATTTTGGAAAACTTTTCGTGACTTAGCTCCAGTCAAATCAATGGAGTCTGCCAACAAGCTCTCCGTGAACAATACTACTGTGACAGATCCTGTGGATATTTCCAACACTTTCAACACGTACTTTACTTCCATTATAAGTGAACTTATTCAATCAACCGATGAGGAAGTGCCGAATGCTAATGAAAAACTAGAAGAGTTTGTGGAGAACAGAAAAAGTCCTGTATCCAACTTTGACATTCCCCTAATGATAAATGAGTTTGTATACTCTCAACTCCGTTCTCTTGATGCTAAACAATCTTCAGGACAAGACTCTGTACCTGCTAAATTTCTAAAAATTGCAGCCAGTGTCATCTCCCCGTCCCTTACTTACGTGTTCAATTACTGTGAATGGCCATTTTCCGTCATTGTGGAAAATAGCCAGAGTTCTACCCATTCACAAGAAGGGTCCGAAGGATAATCCTAGCAATTATAGACCGATAAGCATTCTTTCTGCTCTTTCTAAAATTTTAGAAAGACACGTGCATAATAATTTGACCGAATATATGGAATACAACAATTTATTTCACACTAATCAAGCTGGATTTCGATCGGGTCATTCTTGTGAAACTGCTTTATCTGCCCTAATTAATTCTTGGCTTAATGATATGGATAAAGGAAATGTTGTCGGTGCCATTTTCCTCGACCTTAGCAAGGCCTTTGATCTTGTTAACCACGACAAATTGTTAACCAAACTTAAACTGTATGGCTGTACTGGTCAATCCATTTCCTTTTTCCAATCATACTTACATATGCGGAAACAATTCGTTGATTTTAAGGGCACCTACTCTGATGTTGTTAATGTTGATGTAGGTGTTCCTCAAGGGTCCATTCTAGATCCTCTTCTGTTTATAATCTATGCAAATGATTTGCCACTGCATTTGAAATCTGCGTCTACCACTTTTGCTGACGATACTACGATATCTGTTTCCAGCAAATCGCTTGAGGTGATAAGTAAATGCCTAAATGACGATATGCTCTCTACTAGTCAATGGTGCTCTGATAACCGTAATTATACCGTAATTGTACCAAAACCAAAGCTATGATTGTTGCCACCAGCCAGAAGCGATGTTATTTGGACAGATCTGATTTAAATATAACGCTTGGCAACACAAACTTAGAAACAGTTCAGTCTGAAAAACTACTTGGTGTTGTCATAAACAATAATTTGGACTGGTCTGAACATGTCAAATTAATAGAGAGTAAGACTAATCCAAAGCTATACCTTTTCGCTAGGATTAGAAAGTTTTTACCCTTACATGCTTGAAAATTATTTTACTCCTGTTTTATATTGCCTCATTTGTCTTATTGTTCTAATGTTTGGGGTACTACATCTTCTTCCAACTTGTATATCTTGGAGCGCATTCAAAGGCGTGCAATGAAACTGATACTTGATTCTGATCCATCTGAGCACATAAAAGACCTTTACATTAAGCTCAACTGGTTACCTCTATCTTATAAGTTGAAACTAAATAGACTTACCTTTGTTTTTAAAGCTATTCATAATTTAGCCCCGAACTATGTATCTCATATGTTTGAGAAATATGAGCCAACTAGATCCTTAAGATCTTCTACTCAGATTTTCTTGCGTTTTCCAAGGGCTCGGACTGAATTTTTTAAACGCTCTATCCAAATTACTGGTTCGTCTGATTTTAATGATTTGCCAGCTCATATTAAAGTAATTGATACCATTGGCGCTTTTAAAACTGCATGAAAACATCAGTTATTTTCACAATTTCTAGTCGATAGTTCTTATTGATTATTTTAATATCGTACTTGTATTTTTCTAATCTACGACAGTGCCTGTTTTGTTTTATATATTTATCTGAATTTATACACACGACACAATTATAGTCATTTGTTGTCACTTTTATTATTTTATTAATTAATTTAAATTTTTTGTTCATGTTACTCTGCATTTTTATTTATTTATTTATTTTTTTATTATTATTATTATTTTTTTTTTTTATTTTTTTTTATATTTTTTTTTTATTATTATTATTTTTTTTCTCTGTTTCTTTCTTTTATTTCTTTATTTATTTTTTTTTATTTATTTTTTTTTTATTTTTTATTTTTTTTATTTTTTTATTTTTTTATTATTTTTTTTTTCATGTTACTCTGCATATAGCGATTTAATTTTTTAGAATGTTCTTATCCGACTGGTTTAACTATAACTTTCTGTCTTATTCGGTTGATATAACTCTATGATATTTTATGTATATGTTTACTTTTCACTTTTAACACGTCTGTTCCATTGTTATATCTTATTGTTTTCGCCCTCGACCTTCATGAAAAGAGGTTTTATATGCCTATGAAGTTATCGAGTTTTTAAATAAAGATTATCTATCTATCTATCTATCTACGTTGGTCCTGATAAAATTTAATCCACATATTTGCATCGATAAGATTGTCTTCTATCTGGCGGGTCTATACAACGGGAGACATTTCGTCTCTAGGACCCCTCCCGTTCTAGGTTGATTCTCGGAGAATCAGCGGGGACTTTATTTGGAATGGACGTTTTCGGAGTCCTCGCTGTCACTCAAAGTCGATTGAAGAAGATAATTTCCCGTCTCCAGCTGCGTCTCTATAAAGCTTTGAAATGCCACATGCAAGGTCAGCAGGTTCTGGGCACGGGTAGTTGTGTTGGTATCGTCTTCGGATCTTATCTGTTCCTTATGCAGTAGAAGACATACCCGGGTCAACAATTGGATGTCATCTAAGAGCGTGATAAGATGACAACGCATGCGTTGGTACTGAGAGGCCTCATTGGTCCCACCTTGGGGTGTATCGATAATAGCGTCGAGTTGAACGTCGGTTCGACGTAAGGCTTCGGCTAGAATATCCTCATTGTGGGGTTCAAAGTTTCCATAAGTCAGTGTGGACTCCGTAGTATTCATGATGAAATAAAGAAAGATGGTGTCCTGTGGGCTAACCTTGTAGTTTCGAGGACGGGCTACCATTGGCTGTAGTACCGTACAACGCGTGTTCAACCGTTCAACGCTAAGAAACCACTTGTTGGAAAAGTGCTAATGATGACATGAGGTATAAATAACCTGGATGATGAGCATAGCTATTTCAACAGATTGCTCGAGATGGAGAGCTCAGCGGATGACGGTAGACGAGGGCGCTTATGTATATATAGGTTCGGGGGAACGTGGCATGATGTCATCAGGTATAAATAACCGAATATGTATAGATATGTAGTAAAATTAGGTGGATGACGGTAGACGAGGGCGCTTATATATATATATGTTCGGGGGAGAACTTGGCATGACGGTAGACAAGGACGCTTATATATAGGTTCGGGGGGGGACGTAGCATGATGTCATCAGGTATAAATAACCGAATATGTATAGATATGTAGTAAAATTAGGTGGATGACGGTAGACGAGAGCGCTTATATATAGGTTCGGAGGATATAGATATGTAGTAAAATTAGGTGGATGACGGTAGACGAGGGCGCTTATATATAGGTTCGGAGGATATAGATATGTAGTAAAATTAGGTGGATGACGGTAGACGAGGGCGCTTATATATAGGTTCGGCGGAGAACGTGGTATGATGTCATCAGGTATAAATAACCGAATATGTATAGATATATAGTAAAATTAGGTGGATGACGGTAGACGAGCGCTTATATATAGTTTCGGGGGAGAACGTGGTATGATTACAAGCGTCTAGTCCGTCATTCATAATCCAGCCGTCGTCCATTAGAGAATATCCGCGTCCATAATCCAAAGACCTATTCCATTTCCATATAACAGTATTAGCACCAAATTCAAAAAGACACAAGTATACATAAACATAGGCTTGTTTCCTGCAAGAGAGAAGCGGTCAACAGTTTTCAATGATGCCGGCAAGACATGATGTATAAATAACCGGATATGTATAGATATGTGGTAAAATTAGGTGGATGACGAACTCTCAACGACCCCGCGCACCTGCTCGTACTTATGACCCTCCGACCTATTTAAGTGACGTCATCGGCTTCCAGGCTTCCATGGCCGTCAACTGTCTAAATCCTATCTACTAACACAATACTTGGGCTATCCTGCGTATACGGCACTGGGGGGGGGGGGGACAATTCGGCATATAACAGGGACGGCCTCGTGAATGATATCGTCATGTCTGGCATCTTTGAGAACTACCAGCGACCGTCATCAACCGCAGTGTGCGTGCCGTTACCGTCGTTGTCGTCGTCGTCGTCAACAACGCCAAACCATGCCATTGTCCTTGTTAATCAACGAAACAATATTTCCCCATGTCATTGTCTTCATCCTGTACCATTCAGAATGTTTATCGTTGGCAATTTACCAGTGTTGTTGGTATAAATTTTCGTCTTGATGTAATGCAAATGTAAACTGTTCATAACTCATCCTTGTCCTATTTATTGAATCATGTCGGTCGCATGCAATCCACAGTCTACATGATGAATATTCAACGACTGTTTGGCCGTCTCATGCATATCCATTATACGCATGGGTGCAAACTATTCACTATCAAATTCGAATTTCGGATCTATACATGGTTTGCTCCTCTTTCTGATTGCTGTCGGAAACCCTCTGCGCGGTTTAAATATATGTTCCAGGGAGATTCACTCACGAGTTGCGCGCGTAGATCAGTCAGTATGATGCTAGGCTATGGACCAGAGTGTCTGGTGGGAGTAGTAAAGAATCCGAGCAATAGTAACCCGTGTGTGGAATGCGTCATGAATGAAGTTTGCTTAAAATCCGCACAAATTCAACCGTTTTCCAACTATTCAATATTGATAGTAGTGAAGAATCATTCGGGGAGGTTAAACGGTTGAATTTGTGCACAATTTAGGCAAACTTCATTCATGACCCGATGAATTCATTCATTCATTCATTCATGATCCATACTATGGCTCGGATTCTTTACTTCTCCCGGTAATGTGTATATTTGTAACAAATCAGATTCCATGGATAGTAGTAAAAGTGGAAATTCCCGCGGAAAAATGATGGTCCCAAATTTTGTCGCCCCCCCCCCCGGGTAAAATTTAACGCGAACTATTCTGAAGGATGACATCCTTCCCCCGGGCAAAATTTAACGGGGTACCATTTCACGGATGTCGTCACCTCAGGTCATGTTCGGTCATTTCCGCCAATCTCCGGTGGTGGTATTTTCGGGGTCAAAATGAGGGATTCTGGCGTAACATGGACGTTGGATAGTGGACTCGAAGTGCAGCGTGCTCTATTTAACCAATGAAATCGTTACAATTTTAATCAATCGAATAGCCGAGGATAGTTTTAGTAGCCAATAACAATTCCCCAGTTGAGGCTATATAAACTTGACATCATAATGCCAAGGTCACCTAAAGATGGATATAAATACGCGGGTCAGTCAGAGTGTGCGTCATCCATCGCACGTCATTTAGTTGAGCAACGTCACCAAGGGACCTGGCCATAAATACGAGGATCAGTCAGAGTGTGCGTCATTCATCGCAAATCATTTTGTCAACCATGCCACGAATTCTACGAGCTGTCTTTCCAGTTACCCCTGAGGTGGGGTTGCACCTCTATGAGGATCCAAATCGGCCAAGTTGGGTAGGCCTTCCACGAACGTGATATGGGGCATTGCTGCATACGCTTCCTGCCATTCTCCGTAACACCACACGACTCGAGCAATGGGTGGGGTGATCATGCTGTCGGCGTGTTGAAGGAGCTTCCGGACGAAGTGCGTTTTGCCCGAACCCGTCGGTCCTGCGATGACGCAAGTGAAGGGATGCTGCCAACGGGGGTCCATGGTTCGAGGTGTATCCGTTGTCGTGGTAACCCGCTCTTGTAAATTTCGTACGAGTGAACTGGAGTGGTGGTGGGTACAACGTCGGTCGTCGTTGTCTGTTCACTGTCAGGGATGGTGCTGGGGTGGGTACAACGTGGGTCGTCGTCGTTGTCGGTTCACTGTGAGGGATGAAATCTGGTGGGTCTTGAGACGTAGTGGGTGTTCTTGGTGTAGGTGTAGAGCTTACACTCGACGTGGCTTGTACACGGGGGTGGTGGTGGTGGTGGTGACTGGGCTCGATACGACTGGTGCTCTCTGTAGACCGGTTTCACTGGTGGCTGGTGTTCTCAGTTGGTTAAGTAACGTGCTGACATAGGCTACGTCGTAAAACACACCTCCGTACAACACACTCAGCAGGGTTAGCACTAGCACCCCAAAGCCCACTTGCGCTTTGCGCGTTTTGGGAGACGCTGTGTTCAGAGGCAGCTGCTGTTTGTCCATAGCACTGTGGTCGGACGTGGAATGAAGGATGGACGGTAGTGGTGTCTGGCTTTATAGTCGTTTCACCTGGTTGGCTGCGACCCAGGAATTGAAGGAACTGGGCCAACCTTGCCATTTCACGAAATGAAACACGTCGACGTTCCGTTTTCAAAATCTGCTCCACCGTGTAGTAGTCTTGCTGTGTTTTTACAACAGGCTGTAATTCCGTCTCGTAAAACGTCCCTAGCAACGGTTCCCCTTGAAGATCTTCCAGTTCATAGACTCGCCGCTGTCGGGGTAGGCGCCGTTTAATCAGGAAGTGCTCATCGCTCCAGTTGGGCAAGTAACTTTTCTCGAACTTGCCCTTGACTTTACTGATCCGTACAGGGTCCCCGACCTTGTACACCGCCTTCGTCGTTCGCTGCGATGGCCTGGGGTACAAGACACGCCGGACTTGGGCTTCATTGCGTTGGGTCACGGTAATGGGGGCTCTCTCTATACTCCGATGATAGGCTCGATTGTAACCCCTCACAAGTTTCGGGAGAACATCGATGTACCGCCTTGTATTCTTATAGGTGAAATATTTATACATGCGGCCTTTGAATGTCCTGTTGAACCTTTCCACCACGGAAGCCTTGGTCTCGTTGTACGTATGGAAGAAAAACACCTTCTGGGCTTTCAGAAACTGTTGGAACGGTCTGTTGAGGAATTCCGTGCCTTCGTCGGTTTGCAAATACAAAGGTTTGCGCCCGGTCTTGAAGATGTCTTTGAACGCCGCTATGAGATTTGCCCCCGTTTTCGTCCGGATGGGTACCACCCACGCATACTTCGATAGGATATCGATGCACGTCAAGATATACCGATTCTCATCGTTGTGTTTGGCAAAGGCGCTCATATCGACCAAATCCGCTTGCCACTGGGCATCTATTCCTCCCACGATGACCCGGTTCCGTAGAAAATGGCGACGGACAGATCGATGTAAGGTATAGGTGTCTTGTTTTCTTAACCAATCTCGGACTTGGGCACGTTGTATCCCCTGGGGTTTGGCCGCTCGATAGAGAGCCGACAATGCACTATAGGCCGCCGGACTGTCGGGACTGTAGTATAAGTTATCCAACACCTTCTCCCAGCGCTTCATGGTGACAAATGATGATGCACCCTGGCTCTATCGTTTATTTATAACGGGTATATCTTGGGCCGGAGTTTCTTTCTGATTTTCTTCATTGGCTTTCACAGTGTCCATGGTAAATGACCAGTCCAACTCGTCTGATGACCGCTTGATAAGCACTTCATCCACATCTACCACGGCATCTTCCAATGCAGACCATAGATCAGGGTGAAGGGTAAAATGCACTGTACCCCCATCTAGCCGAGCCAATTGAGCAAAGAAAGGGCCGCGTCGGATGTACACATCGTGGCACAAGTGGATGAGATCGCCGTCCAGTTCACCAGACAACACCCGTTTGAATTTGGTCCAGCCCTCTCGGGACAGACGAATGTGAGCCGGGCACGGTTGTGTAGGGTCCGTGTCTCCCACCTCCTCCATGATATCGACCTATCCGCATACACGTGCAGGAAAACCTCGGGGGTCAAGCTGAGATACGCCAGTATCATATGCTCCGCCATGGTCAGTACGTGAATGGTACCACATTTGACTGTCTCTCGTATTTATAGGGAGAACCCCGTGAGATCAAAAAGGATCAGGTGGTCATATCACTAGGCTGGTTGAGTCTAGCCGGGTAATCAATGGCATCGTCGTCGTCGGGTTCATGTAGTTGTTCATTGGGTTCTGCCAGCGCGTCGTCCAAAGCACGAGCCCACGCCAACTTGTCTGAAGATCGCTCGTCCGGTGTAAACAGCTGGTCCACAATAGGCACCACTTTCTCCAAGGCTGTCCACAGATCGGGGACTAGGGTGAAGCCTCGCGTAGGGTCTTGGTAGCGGCCTAGGCGTGAGAAGAAGGTTGCACGGTATACGTAGATGGCATTGTCTATGTGGATGACGTGTCCATCGAGCTCGCCGCTCAACACCCGTTTAAATTTGGTCCAGCCGTCACGAGGTAGCGTCACCGTATTCGATACGGTCTCAGCGGGCGCCCAGCAAATATCTCCACGGTCTTCCACGAGGGTGACTTTATCTTCATAGACGTGTAACCCCACCTGGAGTGTAAGGGGCAGGATGGCTCGTAGGACGGGTGACATGCTTGCTCCAATGTCGAACGGTGAATGACACACACTCTGTCTGGCCCTCGTATTTATAGTGTCAATACCACAGCGCCAGGGTCAATAGGGCACAGACTAGTGTGAGGCCAACCAGCCGGCGCAGGTTCCGGCGTGAGCGCTCCTGGTCAATAGCGCGAGCATCAAGGATGGCCGTCATAGTCCAGTAGTGGTGAGTGATGGCACGCCTCTCTATCGAGTGCACTCTGTGGAGGACCGCTTCTGTGAACTCGTTCAGGATCTGGCGTCGTCCCTCGTTGTCGTCGCCATCTGCAAACATGGACCGGACGACTTCTCGGTAACCCGTGAATGAATTCACCGCGGTGGCATGCTGTAAAATGCGAGTCGCATAGGGCTGGATCTCCGCCATGGCTCTGCAACCGTAGAAATGAAGGTGTGGGATTCCGAAAGACCTGTTTTATAGACCATGTCACACATGCGCGCCTAGCTGTACGGGTGTAGTCCGTGATACGTACTATTCTGATGGGTTAGTCCAAAAAAGGGAGCAACAACAACAACACAAATTACAGATCAATCCTTTTATTATGCGTGAACATCATAGAAATGCATGTACTGACCTGTCTGTGGGCGTTTTCCCACAATGACGGTCACTTTCCGCCATTAGCCGCCATTATCCGCCATTTTCCCACAATGGCGGCCACCTTCCGCCATTAGTTGCCATTATCCGCCATTTTCCAACAATGGCGGTCAGACAAGTGTGGACATGTCCAAAGGTCACGCTCCATCCACCCAAACCGGAAGTGACGTCATTTTTACATCCGGGCACTTCGCGTCTGCGCCTGCATTGGGGTATGTATGAGGGTCTTCATGCGCGTGCGCGCAATGCGGTTCAGTCGTACACCAGTACACCAGTCTTAATCCTCGACTTGGGGTAGAGTGTGCTAAAAATAGATTAGCAGCTAGCGCGCTATAAAAGGGAAGCGGCCTGGCCGTTTCATCAGACACTCTGTCAACCACCAAGATGTTCACTTGCACAACTTGCCAGAAGCAGTTTACTCGCCCAGAAGATTTGCGACGCCACGAGGCCTCCACCCACAACGGTACACTATATACTTGTATAACCTGCGCACGATCATTTAATCTGGAAGATGCTTTACTGCGCCACGAACGTTCAATTCATGGGCCGCCCAAGCGTCCATGCGAGGATTGTGGTCAACGCTTCAAACGACGCAGTCAGTTGCTGCGACACCAACGGTTGATTCATGCCCCGGTACAGAGTCATACGCCTGGCAACATCGAACATTTTCTGGGCGATTCCACCAAGATGTTCACTTGCACAACTTGTCAGAGGCAGTTTACTCGTCTGGATAATTTACGACGCCACGAGGCCTCCACCCACAACGATGCACGCTATACTTGTATAACCTGCGCAGGGTCATTTAATCGGGAGGCTCAGTTACTGCGCCACGAACGTTCAATTCATGGGCCACGCAAGCGTCCATGCGAGGATTGTGGTCAACGCTTCAAACGACGCAGTCAGTTGCTGCGACACCAACGGTTGATTCATGGTCCGTCTCTACGGTTTGGGCGACAACTTCCTACTGAAGAGGAGCCGCGGAAGGTCAGACCCAGTGAAGATAAGCCCGGGGAGACGAACGCCACTGGTGATGCGATGAAGGAGAGCCCGCCTATACCCACAGTTCAGAAGAGCCTGCATATCCAGCCGGACCCCAGCGTTACGGTTTCGAGTCATACGCCTGACAACATCGAACATTTTCTGGGCGATCTCTTACAGGATAACCATCCAGTGAGTGACATCGATCGGCGCCATTGGTCCATGACACGGCACTGTTTCCACCCTCCTGGCCCTATTCAAGATATTTACAATTTTCCACTGACCAACCGCACCCGTCTACGCAGCAACGTGGAAGCCATCTTCAAAGATCAAACTACGGCCTTCAAATTGAATGTCGCTTTCGGGTACATCTTACGTCACAAAAAGACGGGCCAGTTACGGTATTCTTATCCCGGCAATAATATCTATGTGTCTGACCAGCCGTTCACCATCATTAACCGAGGTCACTAGAGACGATGCTGGAGATACTGGACACCGTGGAACCCTTGAGATGGCCACATCGTCAACGCCCCAACATACAATGGGTGGTAGAGAGGGTAACCAATATCACGTTTTTCCTGACCAAGCTGACCGACCACCGCCATCGGTTGAATGCGTCACCTGCGCACTGATGAATACTATAACATGCCGCACATACTCTCTATGTCTACATTCTGATCGTTGACTTGAGCTCAGTAAACACTTGTACCTAATGTGACGGTGCGTTAAATAATAAAACATGGTGTTTGATATTTCAATTTGTTTTGCTGTGAACATACTAAACATACCCAGGGCGGCTCCCCCAGCCTGGGTATGATGTAACATTGGGGATAATAAAATATATAAACATTGCTGAACTTGTTGTTATTCACGACAACCGCTATCCGATTGTATAGTACAGAATAAATAATGCACGTCTATTTTCATACCCTTGGGCCACCGCGCATGCGCAGAATGCCGATAGTTCAACCCCACACCCAGCCCATCAGATGCCCCTTCACGAATGCTTCACTTTGATACCTCACTCGACCCCATTGGACCACTCGTGGCTCCCCTAGACCTCAACACGTAGAGCGGGACCCATACAGGGTCCAGTTTTCGACACTATGTGACCACATCCCGACAAAATGACCAGTTTTCGACACCGGATGTGCCGCCATCTTGAACATACGTGCCGCCATCTTGGATATGTCCCATAATGCCCCGGGACAAAATACTCGCTTCTGATTGGACGAGAGCTCTGGGACGGATTTGAAATACTCGCTTCTGATTGGACGAGAGCTCCGCATTGCGTCTGCGCATGCGCGGAATGATATTCCTACCGCACACCCAACCCATCAGATGCCCCTTCACCTAGGCTCCAAATGGATACCTCATACAATTCCATCGGCCCATGAGGGGCTCCCCTAGCTCCCAACACGGCTATTTTCATACCCTTGGGCCACCGCGCATGCGCAGAATGCCGATAGTTCAACCCCACACCCAGCCCATCAGATGCCCCTTCACATAAGCTTCACATCGATACCTCACTCGACCCCATTGGTCCATTAGGGACTCCCCTAGCTCCAAAACGTCTATTTCCATACCCTTGGGCCACCGCGCATGCGCAGAATGCCGATAGTTCAACCCCACACCCAGCCCATCAGATGCCCCTTCACATAAGCTTCACTTTGATACCTCACTCGACCCCATCCGACCATTTTATCTAGGGACTACTTTTTCTCCGCGGAAGCTTTTTCCCGAGACCGAATCACCGCCAAAACCGCGGCCATACCGCATCACCGCGGATGAATACATCCTGAATACATCCCCTCCAACAATTGGAACTCTCCTGTGCTGGAGGTAGCTTTTGGTCCTTCTGCCGGAACTGTACTCCCCGTGACCTCTCCTCCCGCCACGTGACCGCCACAAATGACCTCTACATCCGGGTGAAATGCGGCTCCATTCACTCTTTGTACACTACTAATGCTTGCAAAACGAATAGTAATTTGAAGAAATTGAAGTTGCTCAGTATTACAAGTTAATCCAGAAAAAGAACACTGTTGAATGGTGAGGATGGATTCAGTGGATTATAAGTGCTAAAATAAGACGAGACAATGGTATGTGCATAAAGACTGCTCATGGGCTCTATTTTATACCCGCTGTCTGCCAGGAGCAACAACTGTCCTGACCTGGATTACACAATGAAGCCCACTGCACAGGAAGCTACTGTATCAGTACTTCCAAGTAATCCTGACAACACCCATGTGTCTCTTGTCTCCATATTTATTGAAATATCGATGAAGTTTCTTGGCCCATAACCCATCTTATAGGCCTATAAAGTAAATGAAGAATGCACAGGAAATGACAACTTCAGTACTTTCAAGTAACTCTGATAACACCCTACTTGTCTTCATATTTATTGGAATATCGATGAAGTTTCTTGGCCCATAACCCATCTTATAGGCCTATAAAGGAAATGAAGAATGCACAGGAAATGACAACTTGAGTACTCCAGTAATCTTGACCGCACACATGTGTTTTCTTGTCTCCATCTTTACTGAAATATCCGTGACGTTCCCATGGCCTACTAGTATGCGGGCATCGTAGGCCAATATAAAGCAAATCAGGCTTTACTATCATAGTTTCTCAAAACCGGTACTTATCTCAGAAGGAATCAAAGTAAGAAATAAAAACTTGGGTCTGCAATTTAATTCAGGGAAAAAACATTTTCTCACAGGGATGCAAAATATAACGAAGATTTTACAAACTGGTGTAACCGCTATCAACAGACCTTTCGCTATATGAATAGTCCAGTTGTACAATACCACCGGTTTTTCAGAGCAGAAGCCAGAGACACTTGTGTACTCGGCACCAAGTGGGCGTTTTAGTACAATAAATTCTATTTTATTCTATTCTACACTGCACATTATTGATTGGGAAATTCCAGTCAACGAGAATATAGAAATTTGTGAATTTATAGACAATTCTACGGAAGCGTATTGGTGCCAGTGTTAAAAAAAAATTCCGAGATTTATCTCCTAATTAGGACTTATTATCTCCTAATTAGGAGAAAATTATCTCCTAATTAGGACATATTATCTCCTAATTAGGAGATAAATCTCGGAATTTTTTTTTCACACTGGCACTAATACGCGTCCGTACAATTCTGCCTCAACACTTCGTTGATAATGCCTACGACGAAATATGGTCGTGTAAGCACGTGGCTATGTTTACACACAGACTGGTGACGTATTACATGCAACGGCGCGCCCTCTACCGGAAGGAATAGGAAACTGCGTGACTGGGTCGGGATCAAGCGCTCACCGTTCGACTGACTACAATGACCTAGTTTGTTTGAAAGTTCCTTTTGTTGACTGAATGAGGTCATTACCGGTACAACTTTTGTTGTTTATCGGAGCATGCAGTCATACGATCCAACAAAACAAACATCTGCAAAAGTGATTGGTTAAAAATTCATGCGCTGACGAAAATGCTTAAAGGTCAACCTAAACGGAATTTTTTTTGGTCTAAAAATCCTTAAAAATCATAGTTCATACTTCACTTTGTATGAAAAAAATATTGAAAAAATTCTAATCTGATCAGAAACACACGTAATATGGGAGCAAAGTGGGCTTTTCCACACTTTCACAGCTGGGTTATTGACGTCACGCAGGGAAGTTGCCTGAGAAAAAACAGCGGATAACATGGAAAGCGAGTGCAGTCAGAGCTCCGGTTCAGATGTCGATTCGAGCGATATCAGCTGCTTAGATGGAAATATTTTTTTCCAAGAAGATGAAATAGACCTAGAGGAGGATGATGACGGGCAAATTAACAGTTGTTTGCAGACTAACCCAGAAACTCTGGCTGTTATAGGTAAATTTAGGGTAAGGGGGCGTGGCATTCCTATCACAGCCCAGATCGCACCTAGGTTAAATTTTAGCGATAAAAATTTGACTGGCGAAGAGCAACTTTTCGCTGACGAAAATAACGAAACGGGAGAGAAAAAATATGCCAATTTGATACAGTTTTACCGACCTGAGCTTCTTTCACCATGTACCATCTCTAATGACTGTTTGGGACTCCAAAAAATTAGTGACGACGAAGAAAACACAATAAACGCTCGATTTCGATGTTTACCGCCATTTCCTCCGATTACAGCTCAACGAGACTTGACCGCGCGTGCGCACTAGTATCGTGACCTTTCTGATCTGACTATGGTGAAATGGACGAGTCACGTGGTCAGAAAGGTCAATCGCGTTGGAAATCTCGAGCTCTCAACGAGACTGAAAATGGCGGCAACTTGACGAGTTAGATGACAAAATTAGAGTTTGGAAGAAGATTTCGTCTAACGGAATGAGTCATTAGTTGATTATCAAAGTTCTGGAGATGCCAAATCATATTATTTATTCGATAAAATGGTTTTCGTGCCTTTGTCTCAATTCCCCACGCCGTGTGCAGTTGAAGATCTCGAGCGACTGACGTCTTATTTATTTTTTTCCTTTTCGGTCTGTATATGTGATTCGGGCTAAAGGGGTCAGCAACAACAATAATAATAAAAAAAAAAAATAGACCCCTTAGCCGATGTTTTCGGGCTATTTGCAGACCAACGGCGGAATTCAGCCCTATCAATTTGAGCCGTACGGCTCCGATTCTGACAGTGACAATCACTCTAACAACGTGGAACTCGACGACGACAGGATTCGGAGAGGTCGTTTGTTGAATACAGATTGGTATGCAACTAGAATGGAAACCTTATTATCGTCATCTATAAGACCAAATGTCCATATATTTCAAACTGTATTGAATGTAGAATGATTCTGTGATGTAACGAACGAGCACATCTGTGTTGTTATTGTTGTTACTGACCGAGGCAGCCTTTTCGAAGGGATAAACTCCGGGATTCGGGAGTATGGACAGTAAACTGTTGATAACTCTACTGATATACGTCCGACTTGAATTTTGTTTGTTTTCCCATAATCCCCATGAAATACCAATTTCAGAATTATATAGTTTGATAAAAAAAACTTTGGACATTCATGGCGAAAAGTAAGCCGTGGTGAGTGGATCGGCATTCACATTTGCTCAATTTTCGACAAATTACCTCAATTAAATTGAAATCGAATGATATTCCCACAATCTCAAACGTCAAGGGATTATGAAAGTATAATTATCACTTCTGTATCTACAGCCATTCACTCCAATTGGTGTTTTTTATTTATTTACTTATCAAACGTATATATATTTATGAAAGATCATTTTATTATTATTATTAAATAGTATATAATTTAGATAATTTATTTGCGTGAAGTTTGTGCCAACATTTGGCTAAAAACGCATACATAGAATGAATAAAATTGAACATACAAATACAGACATTAAGACACATTGAAACAAATGGTTAAACGTGTATATATGAAATAGAGACTCATCCAGTCTAACCTGTAGGTGCTCAAGCAACAAATGCCACGCGAGAGCGAGCAGGGCATGTACAGCCGTCTCCCTGCCCGAGGCGTCGCTTGCAGGCTAGGTTCGTTCAGCCGATGCCCGTGATAGATTCTCCTTGTCCGATTTCTTTGCCGTCACATTCTGATTGTTCTTAGGTTTGATAGTTGGAATAGCTGTTCTCTTTAGTTTTGGTTTGTACCCGAATTCAACTGCTACGCTGTAGATGTCCTCGAATGATGTCTTTCTGTCAAAATGTGCCGAGCAAAATATACGAGTACTGGCTCGGGCCCTCTTTCCACACTCTCGTGTTGCGTACAAATTTCGTCCAATTTGCAGCGATTTTCTCGTCTTTGGGCCACAAATGAATACTAACACCGTCATCTGTAGTAAAACTGCAACCTCCCACTACACAAGGTACGGCTCCGATTCTGACAGTGACAACCACTCTGACAACGTGGAACTCGACGATGACAGGATTCGGAGAGGTCGTTTGTTGAATACAGATTGGTATGCAACTTGACTGGAAACCTTATTATCGTCATCTATAAGACCAAATGTCCATATATTTCAAACTGTATTGAATGTAAAACGATTCTGTGATGTAACGAACGAGCACATCTGTGTTGTTATTGTTGTTACTGACCGAGGCAGCCTTTTCGAAGGGATAAACTCCGGGATTCGGCAGTATGGACAGTAAACTGTTGATAACTTTACTGATATACGTCTGATTTGAATTTTGTTTGTTTTCCCATAATCCCCATGAAATACCAATTTCAGAATTATATAGTTTGATAAAAAAACTTTGGACATTCATGGCTAAAAGTAAGCCGTGGTGAGTGGACCGGCATTCACATTTGCTCAATTTTCGACAAATTACCTCAATTAAATTGAAATCGAATGATATTCCCACAATCTCAAATGTCAAGGGATTATGAAAGTATAATTATCACTTCTGTATCTACAGCCATTCACTCCAATTGGTGTTTTTATTTATTTACTTATCAAACGTATATATATTTATGAAAGATCATTTTATTATTATTATTAAATAGTATATAATTTAGATAATTTATTTGCGTGAAGTTTGTGCCAACATTTGGCTAAAAACGCATACATAGAAATAAAATTGAACATACAAATACAGACATTAAGACACATTGGAACAAATGGTTAAACGTGTATATATGAAATAGAGACTCATCCAGTCTAACCTGTAGGTGCTCAAGCAACAATGCCACGCGAGAGCGAGCAGGGCATGTACAGCCGTCCCCCTGCCCGAGGCCTCGCTTGCAGGCTAGGTTCGTTCAGCCGATGTCCGTGATAGATTCTCCTTGTCCGATTTCTTTGCCGTCACATTCTGATTGTTCTTAGGTTTGATAGTTGGAATAGTTGTTCTCTTTAGTTTTGGTTTGTACCCGAATTCAACTGCTACGCTGTAGATGTCCTCGAATGATGTCTTTCTGTCAAATGTGCCGAGCAAATTATACGAGTACTGGCTCGGGCCCTCTTTCCACACTCTCGTGTTGCGTACAAATTTCGTCCAATTTGCAGCGATTTTCTCGCCTTTGGGCCACAAATGAATACTAACACCGTCATCTGTAGTAAAACTGCAACCTCCCACTACACAACGTCGTGGCATATTTAAAAAATGATGCCCCGATACTCCGAAAATCTCCAGAAATCAGCAGCTACATACGACTGTGGTATACGGCTTTAACATAGAGAATACAAGACGGCTTCCCTCCGTGACGTCACAGCTGGAATTGACAGGGGAGCGATTTTCACCTTTCAAACGGCAATATCTCGCCAACCAGACTGCACAAAATTATGAAAAAAATATCATTATTTTCAGAATCGAAAGGACTATTTTTTATATTTTGACCTCAGAGCGTTTGGGTTGAC